>VWZI01007900.1:348497-362368 GCA_013396835.1 Psilopogon haemacephalus
GAGAAAAGAAAGGGGGAGAAAAGAAAGGGGGAGAAAAGAAAGGGGGAGAAAAGAAAGGGGGAGAAAAGAAAGGGGGAGAAAAGAAAAAGTTGTGGAGGTTTTGTTGTTGCTGATTTGGAGTTCTGTGTGTGGTTTTTTGTTTGTTGGTATTTGGGGTGAGGGATTTTTTGTGTGTGTGTTTTTAATTGTTTCTTTGTTTCATAAAAGCCTTTGAGCTGAAGCCCAATTAGAAGGAGAAATATTGATTAAATTTACTTGAGGAAAAGGTTGGAAGTAGTTTAGCATTCTGAACAGATGGGGATCCAGGTATCCTGATCAAAGATCATATCAGTCTGCATAAACAAAGAATAATTCCATAAAGGCTGTGGGGGAACAACCCACTGATTTCTAACCCAGTGAAACAACCTGCAGCAGTTGCTCTGTATGTAGATGCACAGAGGCAGGCTCATTTCCCATTTCTGCAGATGAAACAGACATTTGTTTCCCTGCTCATCGAACACTCAAAGAGCCCAGAAAGCTAAAAACTGTTTCTGTGAAGCATATTGTTATTACCAGGCTGCACCTTGCACGCTGTGCTGGCCAGAGTCCCTGCTGGGAGGGTGAGTTTGGAGTACTGGCTCTTTGGTTTGGTCCAGTCTTCTAACACTGCAGCAACTGACATGAAAACCCTCCTAGTAAGCTGCTATGAAGGAAGCAGAGATTTATGCTTCTCATGTCCACAAAGAAATGTGCACCCTTCGTACAGACAGGTGGCTCCGTGCTCAGATGCAGAACATCAACGGCTATATCAAGCACAGGTGGAAAGCATCTCCCAAACAGCTTTTATCATGCTGGCACTAAGTTCAGCTGTGAATGTTACCACATTTTACCTGCTACCATCTTTCTATTCTTCACACTCACAATACCAGATCAGATTAATGTTCTAGATTTCTTTCAGAAACATCTTATTTTAACTTGTGAGTGAATCCAGCATCTCTGTACCCTGTATGCTAGAAAAGATGCCAGTGCCTGATGCGTCAAAGGAATTTGGAGACCACAGTGCCTCCTACAGCAGGTACCCATCCAGAACTTCAGAATGTTTCCTAAACACTAAGCAAGATTTAAAGCATCCACAGTGAAACATTTTCACCTCCATTTCACAGATGGACACACTGAAATTCTGACTTGCCTCTACTGCTTCTGCCTCCAGTTTGCAGAGTGCCCTGGCACAGAATGCTGCATCAAACACCTCTCCAGTGCAGGAAAGCACTTTTGCACACATTGCCAAAAGCTTGCACCATGTTTTCCTCTGCATCTAACAGACACATGGGACTTGGCACATCAGGAAAGGAGCACAGCTTTGCCGGCTTCTACAACTCCTTTCTGAAAGGCTGGCAGTCTGCAGGGCTTCTCCTGGAAACCTAAAGTCCAGGGCTGTACCTGTGCTTTGCTTTTGTCACATCTAGCTTTCAAAGTCAAAGAGGAAAGTTTAAGCTGCAGCCCATAGGAGATGCGTGCATGTCTATGCAGAAAGGCAGCAAAGGGAACCCTCTTGAATCAGCTTTTAAGCCTCTTTTCAAAACTTCTCCCCACTTTTCCCCATGTTAACTGTTCTGGCAACACTGCTGCTACCAAATAGGAGCCATGAGACATTTATCATCAATCATTCTTCTAGTAACAAAATGAAGGGCTATACGGAGACATGCAGCAACCAAAAAGAGCACTTGCCACATCTCAAAGCTGGTTTTATGCTCACCAGCTTATACCCAGATTTCCTTCACTGCTACAAGCTGTTTGAAGGATTGCTAACTTTAAATGGAAAATGGCTCTTCTTAATGCATTGAAGTCACAACTGAAAGCTCCACATTCCCAGCATGCGAAGCCAACATACACAGAGTAAGGCACCAGAATGCAGCATTTTCCTGTTCAGCTTCATAACACCTTCCCACCTCAGAAAAAAACCTCCCTTCAGTCCCTACTTTTCCCCTTCTGCCTATCATATTAGAAGCCCCTCGAGCATTATCTCAGCATTGCTGCTTCGTTCTGGTGGGCCTGCTGGAGATGTCCAAGGGTTTTAGCATCCTCAGAGGTACACATAACTAACCTGTAGCTCACAGCCTTCCTTTTCCCAGGGAGACAGATATTGAGTACAGCTGAAGCTGTTAGGGAAGACAAACCAGGTTTCCATGGTTATGGGAGCCTGAGCTCCCCATATCAGGAAAAATGCAATGCACGAACCACCGTTAGGAAGAAGCAGAAACAAGGGCAGACTTATAGGCAGCTGTGTACTACAGCTCCTTGATGTTTCACAGCCAAAAAAAATAACCAGCAGCTTTTCTTGACACCCTGGAGATCTGTGGGCTTAGACAACAGCAGCGTTTTAGGCATGTTCTACTGCATTTGGTACTGTGACAGTATTCATGGCATGGCTGGGCAGGGCTGTGCTTCTGGCCCTTGCTCACCTGGGTGAGGGGTCAGTGCTGCAGGGTGAGGCATTTCTTTTACCAGCGAGAGCAAACTGCCAGTTGATCTGAACTGCCTGTCTCACAGCTGCACGCTGCTCTCAGGGGCATGAATAAAAGAGCTTGTGTACAAAAATCTTGGGAAGACAGAATTTGCAGGTGTGAACTTGCAAATCTGTCCCATTAATTGCAAGGTTTGGGTTCACTGTGCTGCAAAAATAAAAGACACACAAAGCCTCTCTCCTTCCTCCAAGCAAAGCATAGCACACTTTCCTTCATGCTATCCTAAAATTAAAGTGGTTTATGATCAAATGCCTGTGCTGCTTCAAACTGAACCACTGATGAGGCTGAGGATGCTCATAAAATGTGGAAGAGACAACTGCAGAGCCCCAGAAGATTTCTGAGGCAAAGACTTTCCAGGACACAGAACATCACAGCCTCAATCCCACTTCAAGTTCTGGAATAGTGTCACAACCCTGTTAATTCCCAGGCAAGGAGAATATTCTTCCAGAACAGAATAAAATAGATTTCAGACTTATTTTGGGATTTCAAACCTGGGAATCAGTTGATCACCTTTTCCCATCCCCCTCCTACATTCCTCTCTACAGCTACATGGTGACCACCTGTCCTGACACCAGCTGTTTAAATCAGAGCTTAGCAACACGTATCTCTGGTCATCACATTTCTCTGAACAACACCCTGGAACCCTGTGAACCCTCTGCTGGCAAAGCCAGTCTGAGCAGCATCCACCTGAGATTGAAACCCAGCCCCTTTCAGCAGGGCAAGAACTTCAGCAGCAACAGGCATGGCTTGCACAGCCCCCCCAGCTTGTTCCATTCCCTAAAGCCACTCTCTCATTGAGTAGCACAGGGATACCAACAGCTAATGAATGCTTAAACAGAGACACTTATTCAATATAAAATCTGATTTAGAGTAAAAAGGGAGTGGCTAGTAGGTCAAGAGAGGTTCTCCTGCCCCTCTGCCCTGCTGAGGCCTCATCTAGAGTACTGTTTCCACTTCTGGGCCCCCTCAGTTCAAGAAAGACATAGAACTGCTTAAGAGAGTCCAGAACAGAGCCACAAAGACGATTAAGGGAGCAGAACATCTCTCTTATGAGGGTGCTGAGGCTCTGCTGCTTGGAGAGGAGGAGACTGAGAAGTGACTTCATCAGTGTTTATAAATATGTAAAGGTGAGTGCCAGGAGGATGGAGCCAGGCTCTGCTCAGTAAGGTCCAATGACAGGACAAGGGGCAATGGGTGGAAACTGAGCCATAGGAAGTTTCATGGAAACATGAGGTGGAATTTTTTCACTGTGAGGGTGACAGAACACTGGAACAGGCTGCCCAGGGGGGTTGTGGAGTCTGCCTCTCTGGAGATATTCCAAAGATGCCAGGTCATGTTCCTATGTGATTTGGTCTAGGTGATCCTGCTCTGGCAGGGGAGTTGAACTGGATGAGCTTTCGAGGTCCCTTCCAGACCGTCACATTCTGTGATTCTTTGAAGATAAGCCAATTCCTTTTCCACTGACAGTGTCTGACTCTGATCTGCAATTAATAAATCAATTAAAATATTTTTTTCCCTTTTCTTCTGAAGAAAGCCAAGCTGTCACCATCAATACTGCTGTACCCTAGTCTCTGGGACTTCCTGGAAGAGCACAACACAAGGTTTGAAGGAAAGAAATTCAAAAGTATAGAAGAACAGTGAGGACAGATTTCCTCTCTTTCAGGTCATCTTTGGTTGGTTTTTACCACTCAGGGAAGACTTCACTTTGCAAAAAGTCAGCTGTGGGACAGTATTTTATTTGGCAAATGAGAAACTGTGGGATGCAAAAGTATAAACACACCTACAATGCCAAGATAGTGTTCAGATCCACAGTAAAACCTCTCCAAAGTGCAGGCTGAAAAATTAGCTTTTGCAGATCTATATTCTGTAAGTCAAACAAGGATTTTGTAACTTCTTTGACTGCATCCTACTGCATAGTGCAGCAGACCTTTAGCAGTCTCATCCTATCCACGCAAAAGAATCACTGGAGCTCAGCACTTGCCCATTAGGGCGTCTCAGGCATGCTGCTTACCGAGGCAGACATTTGAGACTCTACTCAAAATATATTTGCCTTAGTAAGGGTTATTCCTAAACAATTAGCACCATCCTCCTCAAGGCTGTACATTATTCATTCAGCTGCTCTAAGGCTCCTGAGGATTCGAGATGTGCGCACAGAAGACTCCCAGACAATACAAACTCAGGGTAGGGATTTGGCCCTCTTCATTCTTCAGTTACCTCAAGATTGGTTAGAAAGTCATTGCTAGAGCTCTGCTGGCCAAATGCATCTGAGAGCTCAAGCTAAACAGCATCAGATACACAGGGTCTTTAATTTGTCCAGTCTACCATTAATTGCAATGACCTCTGTGCCATTAAAGCTCCACTGCTTGATTGCCTGTCTCACCCTCAAATCCCTGTTAAAACAAAATGCAGTAATTCCTGTCCCTTGCAACCAAACCTTGACCTCTCTTCTCTGTGCATTCAAATCCAAGCACATTTTAACCACAGCTCACAGGAAATGCCTCGGGACACACAGATGCATCTGGTAGGGCTGATTTTCTTCTCTTAGGCAAAGAGAAAGAAGGAAAGCAGCATACATAGGGGCCTTATGAGCACTGCTGTTCTGCAAGGGACTGCAGTGCTCGCAAACAGGACGTCTTTTCTCCTATTGGTTACAACCCTCAACTCAAAGTTGATTTTGGGCAGCAACTTTCAAGTCCCTCTGGAACATCCAAAGGCCTTTGGCTCTCCCCAAACAAGCCAAGCTTTTCCCACACACTGATAAAGCCTAAGCTGGGAAGAAACTGTCTTGGGCTGGACATATATGGATATCAATTCCCTTGTACTCAGCAATGGTGAGACTTCACCTTGAGCACTGCATGCTGTTCTGGGCCTCTCACTTCAAAAAGGATATTGAGGTGCTGGAGCAGATCCAGAGGAGAGCAACGAGACTGGGCAGGGGGCTGAAGGTTATGAGGAAAGGCTGAAGGACCTGGGGGTGTTCAGCCTGGAGAAGAGGAGACTTAGAGAAGACCTTACCACTCTCTACAACTACGTAAAAGGTGGGGGACAGGCTCTGCTCCCAGGCAACTTGTGACAGGATGAGAGGGTGTGGTCTGCAGCTGTGCCAGGGGAGGTTTACGTTGGATATTAGGAAGCAGTTCCTCATGGAAAGGGTGATTGGGCACTGGAATGAACTACCCAGGGAGGCAGTGGAGTCACCATCCCTGGAGGTCTTCAAGAAAAGATTGGATGTGGCACTTGGTGGCATGGTTTAGCTGATGTTGTGGTGTTAGGTTATAGGCTGGACTCAATGATCTCAGAGGTCTTTTCCAGCCTCAATGATTCTGTGATTGCCTGTCTCTCCATCCTACTGGGCATCCTGCTATTGCTGGGCATGCTAGCAAGCAGAATGGTCAACAGATGAGTGAAAGTTGGGGTTGTCATGCTTGTTTCCTCAAATGACTGTGCAAAGACTGATAGGAGAGAACTTCTATATCTTTAATACTTCGCGCTATAATCCTTCCATACAATATGCTAATAAACAGTGGTTCAAAATAAATGAAGCCACAGAACTAACAGAGGAAGGGATTTCTTGATGACAGAAACATCAGCTGTTGGTTGAGCTTCAGAAAGAGCCTGGCAAATCTATAAAGAGCTATACATAGAGCTTTGTTATTCACAAATAAGGACAAGGAGGAAGTGCAAAGTTCATCTGTAATGCTGATGTGCCCAGTGGTTGGGAGTGCTGGCACCCCTTTTTCTGTCATTAACGTTGTGCAGGAGATTAAGTCAGTCCCAGGGTAATTAAATAGCTTTCCAGAAGTAGTGTTGGCACAGGACAAGACCGTAATGGAAGTGGGACTCTGTGGTACCACAGCACATATCAGAGAGCCAACACCTTTGAGAGCTTTTCTCCCATTGTTCTGCACAGGTTGTCTCATCAGGACTGCAAACATAGGAGGAAGCAAGCAGGTCCCTGGATCCAGCCAGCATCCCAATCTCCATCTGCCTACACCAACCTTTGCTAGGGATACTACTATGAATAGCTGAGGTCTGCCAGAGTGCTACAAGACACCTCTGCAGCAGCTAAGTACAGATCACTGTTTCACAGAATTCTAGCCTGATAAAAGGCAGGCACAAGCCTGGAAAAGAAGTGACTGCAGCAGCTCTGGGACCATGTCATACCTACAACTAGTATTACAGCAGCAGCAGTACCCTGGAGCTCTGCAATGACTCAGGTAGCTCAGTTTCCAGCCTAGGATAAACCTGATTGTCTTCATTTGTCCTTACAGAACAAAGACCATCACTCAGACCTCACCACTATCCTTTAAGATGCCACCACAAAGAAGGCTTTCAGGACTTAAATTAATACTCCATGGTCCTGCCAATCTACCAAGGAACAATAACATTCAGATGTCCACTCTGAGCTTCTGACTAGTTTTCAGGTGGAATGCAATGCTCAGTTAATTTTTTTTTTTTTTGATGGAACAGAAGCAGTCTGTCACCTGGGTGCAATGCCTGAAGGACAGATTCACACACACAAATAATTTCTGGCATGCAACAGTCCTTGAGTCTCTTTTTCTTTTTTTCTTTTTTTTTTTTTTTTTNTTTTTTTTTTTTTTTTTTTTTTTTTTTTTAGTGCTGAGAAGCCTCTTCCCATTTGTTTGTTGATTTTCAATACTAAGCAGAGATCAGGCAGCAGCTGATACTGTGAACAGCACGCATAGATCTTTGAGAAATAACCATCCTCCATACAGGGCAATCAACCACAAGACACTGAATCACTAAGAAAGAAGAGATTGAATTTAGAGTGACAGCAAAAGTGCCCAGATGTAGCTGATATTTTCTGAATGGAGCAAATCTGGGATTTCTAACATATTACTACATTGCTACACTTCATAAATACTGGGAGGCCAGGAAAGCTGCCTCATCTTTTCACAAAGGAAGGCTACAGAAATAAACACAGTATCTTGATATGTCCTTTTCCACAGCAGACAGCAGTGTCAACTACATATAGATACTTCTGTATGCTTCACAGGATTGCAGGAAGTTAGGGGTTGGAAGAGACCCAAAGAGATCTTTGAGTCCAAACCCCTGCCAGAACAGGATCACAGAATCTAGCTCAGGTCACACAGGAACACGTTCAGACAGGGCTGGAACGTCTCCAGGGTAGGAGACTCCACAACCTCTCTGGGCAGCCTGTTCCAGTGCTCTGTGACCCTTACAGTCAAGAAGTTCTTACTCACATTGAGGTGGAACTTCCTGTGCTGTAGTTTCTATCCATTGTCCCTTGTCCTACCCCAGGGCACATGTTAGCAGAGGTTGTCCCTTCCTTCCTGACCCCCACCCCTCCAATATTGATATATATTTACTATATCCTCCCTTGGTCTTCTCCTCTCCAGACTGAACAGCCCCAGGGCTTTCAGCCTTTCCTCAAAGGGCAGTGCTCCAGTCTCTTCAGTATCCTTGTAGCCCTCTGTTGGACTCTCTCCAGTAGATCTCTGTCCCTCTTGAACTGGGGAGTCCAGAACAGAGTGCAGTATTGTAGGTGGGGCCTCCTCAGGACAAAGTAGAGGAGGAGAGATCCTCCTTTGATCTGCTGGACACACTCTTCTTAATGCACCCCAGCATACCATTGGCCTTCTTGGACTCCCAGGTCCTTCTCCTCTACCATTTCTACAAATTTCTCAGGATCTGAGATCCTACCTACTGAAAGACATGGTAAAGAAAATGCAGTCACCTCTAAATCACTGCACAGCTCACATCTATCTCTGGGGATACTACACATGTAACTTTGTATTATGTAACTGTTCCCCGGGACTCCCTGATTTTCTAGCAGGTAGCTTGCTCATCAAGCTGCAATTCAAAGGCTGCCTCCAAAGGCTGGGTTACGTCTCCAAGAGTACAACCCCTGAATGAAGGCACTGCTCTGTCCTCAGTACACTCCTCCTCTGTGTCAGTGCTACTCCTCTGGGGAGGCTGACACTTGGAGGAAGCCAAAAGCCTTGCCTGAAGAGCACTGAACTCCAGTCTACAAGGACCACGGTAGTCCTGAGAGGATGGTGAGGATGTTGCAAGGTGGAGCAAAAATGTGAACATCTTAGAGATGTAGCTTTATCTTAACTCCACAGAAATGTTAATTTAGGTGTAAGAACTGCATCCTCTGCTCTCTCTACATACACACTGATCATTGCATACCTGGGGCAATAGTGAAAACATTGCATTTCCTCAAAACCCCACCATTCATGTGTGCTGGAAGTGAGCATAAATACTGTATTGGCTTACTGCTGTTCTGAGCTGAGCTTCCTACTATTTCTTTACACCAAAGGAGGGCAACAGTATCATCCTCAGTCAGAGAAAGATTATCTGCTTAAGAAACAGGTCCACAGATGCTTCCCCTAACAAGCCTTCAGGCTTCCTTCATTATTACCATTGAGAACAGCCTTTTGGAATTTCTTTCCCCCATAATGCAAGAAAACCCCCTTCACTTTCAGCACTGAGGCAGTCTTGTCAGGGTAAATGCATTGAAGTATCATACAGAGTCGAATAAGAATGTTCTGTCATCTTGGAGTAACACAAAATAGCTGAAGAATGCTTTCAATTAATTCAGCTGTGTTTCCCTACTAACACTGCTGCAAACTTGTGGCTCGTACCACCACTCTGATATTGAGGGAAAGTCCCTGGAGAACTACATTGTCAACACCGCTTTGAGGAGTTTCCCTGGGTTTCACCAGGGATAGAAGTTTTCTGATGTTCTTGCTCAGAATATCATGACAAAGGTGTTTTATTGCTAACTGTGCTAGAATAAAAATTATCCTAGCATTCTGGAGAGTGACCTTGACCAAGTTGGTTCTACTCTGTGCCTCAGTTTCCCTTGTAACACCAATAAAGCTCTGGGCTTCTTTTTTTAAAATTTATTTTATTTTTGTATCACTGATGCCCTTGAATGCAAAGAGCTAGGCAACTGTTACGTGTTGTCTGTTAGGAAGGCTGGAATTTCAGCAGGCAAACTGACTTGAAGGGATGAAAGAGTGGAGTGCAACGCTCAGACTCAGCTCCTGAAGTCACAGAGTCACAGAAACATTCAGATTGGAAAAGCCTCTCGGGATCATCAAGTCCAACCCATATCCCTACTCTACAAAGTGCACCCTAAAACATATCCTCAAGCACCACATCCAAACGACTTTTAAAGACATCCAGGGTTGGTGACTTCACCACCTCCCTGGGCAGCTCATTCCAATGCCTGACCACTCTTGCTGGGAAAAAAAAAAATCTTCCTAATACCTATTCTAAACCTACCCAGTGGCAGCTTGAGGCCAGTCTCTCTTGTTTTATCACTAATTACCTCTGAGAAGAAACCAGCAGCAGCTTCTCCACAACCTCCTTTCAGGTAGCTGCAGACAGCAGTGAGATCTCCCCTCAGCCTCCTCTTTTTCAAACTCAACAGCCTTAGGTCCTTTGGTATGTCCTCATAAGATTTACTCTCCAGACCTTCCTCTGCTTCCTTGCCCTCCACTGCACTGGCTACAGCACCTCCACATCCCTCTTGTACTGAGGTGCCCAAAACTGAATACTTGAGGTGGGGACTCAGCAGAGCCAAGTACAAGGGTTCACTTCTGCTCCTGCTGGACACAGCATTTCTAATCCAAGCCAAGATTCCACTTGCTTTCTTTGCCATCTGGGCACACTGCTTGCTTACATTGAGTTGCTTGTTGATTAGAACCCCCTTTCTGCCATACAGCTTTACAGCCACACTGCCCACGCCTGTATCGTCGCTTGGGATTGTGGCCCAAGTGCAGGACCTAGTATTTGGCCTTGTTGAAGTTAATGCTAATAGAATAGAATAGAATAGAATAGAATAGAATAGAATAGAATAGAATAGAATAGAATAGAATAGA
The DNA here is from genome assembly GCA_013396835.1 of Psilopogon haemacephalus. Lineage (NCBI taxonomy): Eukaryota > Metazoa > Chordata > Aves > Piciformes > Megalaimidae > Psilopogon > Psilopogon haemacephalus. The sequence goes on from VWZI01007900.1 coordinate 358,879, forward strand.
ATAGAATAGAATAGAATAGAATAGAATAGAATAAAGCCAGGTTAGAAGATACCTCCAACATCATTGAGTCCAACCTATCACCCAGCCCTATCCAATGGCACTAAGTGCTCCATCCAGTCTTTTCTTGAACACCTCCAGGGATGGCGTCTCCACCACCACCCTGGTCAGCACATTCCATTGCAAATCACTCTCTCTGTGAAGAACTTCTTCCTAACATCCAGCCTATACCTCTCCCAGCACATCTTCAGACTGTGTCCCCTTGTTCTGTTGCTGGTTGCCTGGGAGAAAAGACCAACCCCCACCTGGCTCTTGGCCCATCCATATAAGTCATGTGTCATCAGGAGAAAATACTGAAGTCAGTGAAAACAAAGCTTTTGGGCTCTTTTCGCAGAACATTAAACATGTGTTGCCCAAACACCTTTGAAATGTTGAGCTGGTTTCGAACAGAGCAATTTTATTCTGCTGAACTGACAACTTCCACATCCCCCAAATTTCCCATTCCATTTTTTCTCAGACAGGGTACAAGATAACATTGAAACTTGAACTTTCCAGGTGATAGGCCTTCCAAAATTTATTCAAGTCCATACCAGGTCTGAAAGGCTTTGCCTTTGCCAGTATTTCTAATTGTCTCAGAGGACAGTTGCTGAATAGACCACATGAGCCATGTTACCTCAAAAGCATTTTAACACCTTAAGGACCTGGCAACACTTGTTCCTGGCTGGGCTTTGTAGAAGAACTAACAGGAATGTTTTCAGGAAAGGCTTGATTCCCTGGTGTTCTACCCTGTGTTAGTGAAATGGTTACACTGTTCAAACACAGTGTCTGGCATGGGGCATTACAGGCATCTTTGCTTGAGCACCAGCAGTATAAATATAATAAACGCCTAAGAGTCTGAGTTGTTGGCTTGAGATGTGCCTGTTCCACTGACTGGCACAGGTAGATGTGCCAGGACACGTTATGACAGCAGAAGTCAAAAGGAACATGACAAGGCAAATAGAAGGAAAGCACCCACAGACGCATATGCTTACTGACCAGGGCCCCTAGCTCCTCCATGGTGGATGCATGGTCTGAAGCTGTGCCAGGAGAGGTTGAGGTTGGATGTTGGGAAGCACTTCCTCATGGAAACGGTGATTAGGCACTGAATGAACTGCCCAGAGAGTGGTGCAGTCACCATCCCTGGAGGTCTTTAAGAAAAGATTGGATGTGGCACTTTGTGGCATGGGTTAGCTGATGTCGTGGTGTTAGGTTATAGGCTGGACTTGATGATCTCAGAAGTCTTTTCCAGCCTCAATGATTCTGTGATTCTGTGCACACTTTTATGGAACTGCTTCCAGCTAGCAGTGTGGCCTTGGCAAGATTTGATGAGATGAGCTCCTTGATGTCTCTGCAACAATCCCAAATGTATCCACCACCCACAAAAAAAAGCCAAGTGGTACGTTTTAACATAAAAGACACACAACTCTCCTAAACCCTGTCATTCAAAATTCCCAGTGACCCTTCCCTCCTCGAAAGATGATTAAAACTTGTCACCTGTTAGAGACACACACTTTCACACACCAGAGCTCTTGGTACTTTCTGCCAGTGAAGATCCATGAAGAAAAGAAAAGAAACAGTTATAGAAAGAATAAGGTTCTTTGACACCATTTCTCCATGTTGCCTTTTCTAGCACTGCAAATATTTGTCTTTGAGGATCTTTTTCTGCATGAAAAATGAGATTTACTATAAATTGAAGCTTTACAGATTATTACTACAACGACACTTTAAAAAAAAAAAAAACTAGATAAAGCTGCTCTAATAGTTTTATAAAACATCTGTAGATTTAAATTTTAAGAGTCAGGTTCTATGTGAGATTTGTAGCATTTTCATAGCTCTATAAAGATCCTCTGGTATTTAATAGCATGAAATGTTTTATGTAAGTGAAACGCCTCTTTAGATCCCACCAGAAAGTGCATATCAATCAGGCCTTATCAAGAGGAAAAATATTAGGATTATCTTTTAGAAAGAAGCCTGGTGCATCTTGCAAAATGGTGCAAATGAATGAGCAAGTTCTTCACTTACAGCTACCAGAGACATTGCACAGGCAGTACAAAATGTGAAGAGGGCAGTGACGCACACTAGCATTTGATCACACGCACTTGTAAATTCATTTACCATTCAAGGTAATTTCCATCTGCTGAGCCTCGCAGCAAACCAACTATAAGGCAGCTATGGGATCCCAATCTTCTGCCATCTCAATGAATATGAGATTGCAAAGCAGGTAAGGGAGTTGACAGCACAGGAAGAGAAAAAGATGTTTTGAAATGTCAGATGATTAGCGATTGTAAATTACCTGATTTGAGCTAGAACAGAATTAACTCTGTTCTGTGATTTTGCTTTTCAGCTCAGTTGCTTCTAAACAACTGCACTTTCTGATATTAATTGCATGTTTTTGCATTGGCTTCTTCTGGTAGCAACAATTAGGTAGACTACTACTTCAGTCCCTTTCTCTTTATTTCTGGAAAGATGTCCCTTTGGGGTGCGGCACAAAGATCAGTCTTCAGCACACAGCAAACTCAGAGAGACAATTATTAGTCCTCAAGTTTTTTCGGTGCCTTCTGCATCACTATTTTTACTAAGGACAACATTAGAGCCTTTGTCTGAGGCACAGGAGGGACTTTATCATACCCGTATCACATACAGGCCTGAAAATAGCTACGAGGAATACACACAGAACAAAGACATCAAATTGCAACAGCAACCACCTGGAAGACAGAAAAAAACTCAGAAGTTTCCTAATGTCCTTGTCGATCCTGCCAAACAGATCAGATGTGCTTTCATCCTTCTACAATCTCTGACCAGCATTTAGGATGCAGCAACACAAACACATGCCTCCAGGCCTGACACTCTGCTCTTACCTTCTGTTAAAAACTATTAGGATCCATCATCCAAAAAATAATCAGCAAGCTTTAACTTTGCTGGTCATGATAGCAGCTGTCATAGGCTGCATCTCTCCCATTAAACTCATCTGAGATGTTTCAGAGAGCAGCTTTGAGCTATGAACCTCAGGAAGACAGGTAGCCACCATCACTCAGCAGGACTAGAAGGACATAAATGCTTTAATAGTAAAATGCCTTAAAACCTTTTGGATTTGCCGTGAAAACTAAACACCTCATCGAGACCTGTACCCGACCACTTCCAAACTGCAAATGCTACACAAGCAAGGTCTCAGATCAGCGGGGCACGGCACTAAAATCACACTGAGTTTCTAATACAACTCTTCCATAATCTAATAAAGACATGTCTTAGCCCCAAAGCATACACAACCACACCAGCCAGGCACCAGCCAGTACTGACATACAGCCTCTATGCACAGCAGTTCCCTTAACCAGAGCTTTCCACAGCTGTTCTCCCACTGCAGGGAATAGCCACAAGGGGCTGAACCCAAGTGATTCACAAGCTGGTGCCTCAGACTTGGCACAGATGTGTGAAACTCTCACACTCCATCCCAAAT
>VWZI01007900.1:362557-378031 GCA_013396835.1 Psilopogon haemacephalus
AAGGATCCAACATCAGACCCATCCATGTTTTTCTTGTATCAAGGGAGCTCACTGCCCATGCTTTGCTATTTCTGGATTGCTCTGTCATCATCTGGGGTCATAATTAGAGACAACCTCACTGCATTTTCCCCTCAAAGAGGTACAAGAGGTTTTCAAATTCATGAGACCTGGGGCATTCAGCAGCCACTGGCCAACAGCCACCTTGGTCACTATTTCTGGTACCCTGCAGCATCACTATAAATATATGTCGTTCAGAGCTATGTGTGCCAGCTGGGGCTATTCTGGGACATGGGGTGAAAGCCATGCAGTTTCCAAATCAAGAAAATGCAGTCTGGTTCAAGTGATGCTTTTTTGGTAAAGCTACAAGACAATCCATTCAGGTGAGGCCAGATGAGCCATCTTCATCGAACACAACAAATCTGCATGGCCTTGCAAGGCATTTCAGCCAGCACCCATTGGCAAAGTATGGGCAGAACATCTGCAGCTGACGTCTTCTGCACAGAAATACTTCGTAGAGTCAAACTGGAACACTCACAATTTCATGACTGGTTCTGTCAAACTGCCCTGGGGAATTCCATGTTCCATAGAAAACTATAAATTTTAAAGTTTTAAATAAACCATCACCATAAACCATTATGTTTCAAATGGGTTTTGTTCTATAATTCATCCCCCAACCCCTCCCACCCCTTGCCAAAGAAAATAATTTGGAGGCTATGGCTATTTCAAACTACAACATGTTACTTCCAACTGAAATGCAGTACATTTGGAGAGAAGAAAATATTGGCTTTCCTCTTTTGTGGCTCTCCTTCCCTGTTTCTCTTTTACAGAGGAAGCTAAAATGNGCCAGCAGGAGCTGAGCTGAGAGCCAAGGGGCTTATTCTCTAGAGGAACAGGGTTTGATTTATTCCCTTATGTAGCTGTAACTGGCCCCTCCAGGAACAGAACTGACAGTCGATAGATCTGTTGGTGAAAACGAAGGATCCAACATCAGACCCATCCATGTTTTTCTTGTATCAAGGGAGCTCACTGCCCATGCTTTGCTATTTCTGGATTGCTCTGTCATCATCTGGGGTCATAATTAGAGACAACCTCACTGCATTTTCCCCTCAAAGAGGTACAAGAGGTTTTCAAATTCATGAGACCTGGGGCATTCAGCAGCCACTGGCCAACAGCCACCTTGGTCACTATTTCTGGTACCCTGCAGCATCACTATAAATATATGTCGTTCAGAGCTATGTGTGCCAGCTGGGGCTATTCTGGGACATGGGGTGAAAGCCATGCAGTTTCCAAATCAAGAAAATGCAGTCTGGTTCAAGTGATGCTTTTTTGGTAAAGCTACAAGACAATCCATTCAGGTGAGGCCAGATGAGCCATCTTCATCGAACACAACAAATCTGCATGGCCTTGCAAGGCATTTCAGCCAGCACCCATTGGCAAAGTATGGGCAGAACATCTGCAGCTGACGTCTTCTGCACAGAAATACTTCGTAGAGTCAAACTGGAACACTCACAATTTCATGACTGGTTCTGTCAAACTGCCCTGGGGAATTCCATGTTCCATAGAAAACTATAAATTTTAAAGTTTTAAATAAACCATCACCATAAACCATTATGTTTCAAATGGGTTTTGTTCTATAATTCATCCCCCAACCCCTCCCACCCCTTGCCAAAGAAAATAATTTGGAGGCTATGGCTATTTCAAACTACAACATGTTACTTCCAACTGAAATGCAGTACATTTGGAGAGAAGAAAATATTGGCTTTCCTCTTTTGTGGCTCTCCTTCCCTGTTTCTCTTTTACAGAGGAAGCTAAAATGCAAAGCTGTAAACAACCATTTTCCCTTGGCAACTTAACCTCCACACTTCAACAAATAGAAGAGCTGCAAGGTTGACTAGGGAAATAATCCAAGGACCAAAAACAATTACAAAGCTTTATGGCACATATGTACCACCACTTGCAAAGGTGTTAGCATCCCATGAAAGCCACAGTCCCTCAGAGATCATAGAATCATAGAATCAGTCAGGGTTGGAAGGGACCACAAGGATCATCTAGTTCCAACCTCCCTGCCATGCCCAGGGATACCCTACCCTAGATCAGGCTGCCCACTGCCTCTGCCAGCCTGGCTGCAAACACCTCCAGGGATGTGGCCCCAACCACCCCTCTGGGCAACCCATTCCAGGGCCTCACCACTCTCATGCTGAACAACTTCCTCCTCATATCCAATCTGAATCTCCTCACCTCCAGCTTTGCTCCATTCCCCCTAGTCCTGTCACTACCTGAGAGCCTAAAGAGTTCCCCCCCAGCTTTTCTGTAGGCCCCCTTCAAATACTGGAAGGCCACAATAAGGTCACCTGGGAGCCTCCTCTTCTCCAGACTGAACAGCCCCAACTCTTTCAGTCTGTCCTCATAGCAGAGGTGCTGCAGCCCTCTGAGCATCCTCATGGCCCTTCTCTGGACACGCTCCAGCATGTCCACATCCCTCTTGTAATAGGGGCTCCAGAACCGGACGCAGTACTCCAGGTCAGTAACCACTGACTATTGTGCTATCTCCTTACAAAAAGGGCACAGAGCAAAATTCTTTCTCTGAGAATGATGAGTCTCTGACCTCAGCTGCGTTGTTTATAATTCTACAGATGTTGACAAACTTTCACGGTGTGTTGAATTAGTGTGGCATGGGTTTGATAGCAGAAGGAGCTACAGAGGTGGCTTCCGTGAGGAGCTACTAGAAGCCTCCCCTATATTCAGAATCAATGCCAGACAGCTCCAAGACAGAGCCACCACTGGCCAAGACCAAGCTCATCAGTGACAGTGGTAGAGTTTCTGTGAGAGTATATTTAAGAAGGGGAGAGGGGGAGTTACTGCACAATAGCAATTGCAGCTGGAGAGAAGAGTGGGAATGTGCAAGAGAAAATGCTGCAGATACCAAGGTCAGTGAAGGAGGAGAGGGAAGAAGTGATCCAGGTGCCAGAGGTAGTGATGACCAGCTCTCTTGGTGAAGACCATGGTGAAGCACCTGCACCCTATGAAGGTTAATGGTGGGGCAGATACACCTGCAGCTTATGAAGGATCCTACTATACTGGAGCAGGTGGATGCCTGAAGTAGGCTGTGACCTTGTGAGAAGTCTACACTGCAGTAGAATGCTGGGAAGACATGTGGACCCATGAAGAAAGAAGTCCATGCTGGAGCACATTTGTGGGCAGGACTTGTGACCCCCACAGAGGATCCATGATGGAGAAGTTTGCTCCTGAAGCAGTACGCCCCTTGGAAGAGACCCATGCTGGAGCAGTCTGTTCCTGAAGGACTGTACCTCACTGAAGGGCTTATGTTGGAGCAGTTCATAAAGAACTGTTGCCTGTGGAAAGGACCCACATTGGAAGACTTTGTGGAGGACTGTCTCCTATATGGGGGATCCCACACTGGAACAGAGAAAGAGCATGAGGAGTCTACCCCCTGAGGAAGAACAAGCAGCAGAGACAACCTGTGATGAACTAACCACAATCCCCATTTCCCATCCACCCTCTGCTGCTTGGAAGGAGAGGAGGTAGAGAAATTGGGAGTGAAGACGAGACAAGGAAGAGGAGAGGGGTGGGGGAAAGGGGATTTTAAGATTTGGTTTAATTTCTCCAATTTGATTTGTAATAAATTAAACTAATTTCCCCAAGTCAAGTCTGTTTTGCCTGTGACAGTAATTGATCTTTATCTGTCCTTAACTTGACCACAAGCCCCTTTAATTATATTTTCTCTGCCCTCTCCAGCTGAGGAGGAGAATGATAGAGCAGCTTTGATGGGCTTCTGGCACCCAGCTAGGGTCAACCCCACCAGACACAGATGCAAGGCAGGGCCCATCAGAATCCAGGAAGCCCTCGACAGGCCCAAATGGCAATACACATCTGAAATTCAAACCAATTCAGCACAGAAACTTCAGGAAATGGAATTTCCTGCAAAATGGGAGACCTGAATTGCAGGTAGCTCCAAACGGGAAGAAAAAGAGGCAGAAGCTTGCTTCAGTGTTCTTGGCAGGCAGAAGACAGCCCACAAATGTCCTGTATTACTCTCTGATAGAGCCCTGAGGACTCCTAAGGCTGAAAGAAATCCCTGTCACTAAGAAGAGGGACTGCCCACTGACAGAAACAGCAGAGGAAGCAAAGCTGCATTCAAGACATGCTCTGTCTGGTTTGCATGACCAAACTGCTGGCAGCTTCTGGCTAATAAAGATGATTTCAGAAGACGAGAAGTAAAGTGCCGCACACCAGCCTTGCCTTTGAAATCAGCAAGCATAAACTCATGCTCCACATATAAGCAGGAACTGACTTCAGCAGTGGTGATACCAGCACTCACATTCAGCAAAACTTTTCTGGACTCAGTGTTCCTGGAATCCTTCAACTAAAATAGAACTGCCTATGTTTCCATATGTATAGCAGCATGTCTGTAATGGGCCATTAGTCAAAGAATCTCTACCTTTTGACTGACCTGCAGAGCATAGGGCATTGCTTGCACTAGAAGATATCCACACATGCAAAGCTCAACCTCAGCTTCAATGCTCACAGGATCACAGGATGTCAGGGGTTGGAAGGGACCCAAAGAGACCATCGAGTCCAACCCCCCCTGCCAGAACAGGACCATACAATCTAGCTCAGGTCACACAGGAACACATCCAGACAGGGCTGGAAAGGCTCCAGAGAAGGTGACTCCACAATCTCTCTGGGGAGCCTGTTCCAGTGCTCTGTGACCCTTACAGTCAAGAAGTTCCCCCTTGTGTTGAGGTGGAACCTCCTGCAGCTTACATCCATTGCTGTCCTTGTCCTACCACAAAGAGCAAGTGAGCAGAGCCTTTCCCTCTGCCTCCTGAGCCCCAGCCCTCATATATTTATAAATATTTATTAAAGCCCCTCTCACTCAGTCTTTTCCAGACTAAAAAGCCCCAGGCCCCTCAGCCTTGCTAGCAGTTTCACAGGCAGCAGAATGTGAGGGCAAATTCTGCACTCAGTTCTGCCATTGTTAACTTCAGGGTGGTGCCACAGAAGGGACAATTTCATTAAACCCAGTATTTCCTTACTATAAATAATTAAGATTTTTAAAACATTCTGTTCTTTGTATACTGCCCACGGCTGCAAGTTTGCATTGCTTCCGTTTACCAGGCTTGTCCTCACTATTTCTGGGAATATTCTAATCAAAGGAGGTTGAAAAATTCAACTTTTTTTTTTGTTGTTGTTGTTGTTTTTTTGTTTGGTTTGGTTTGGTTTTTTATTTTAAACAAACAAATGAAAAGAATACAGAAAACCCCAACTCCAGCACACCAAAGTCCTGCTGTTCCTGGATGTTGCTTTCTGGGGAGAGGGGAACGCACTACAAGTGCAGTTTAGGGAGGAAAGCCTGAAATGCATATTACTGATAGATGAATCATGCAAAGAGAACTGACAGGTAATGCCAGATATCTGGTACTCTATGTGCAGTATTAATGGCAGAGACGTTCTTCAGCACTCATGCAGTTGTTCTCAGTGTCACAGGAACTTTCCAGATGGGGTGGATACTCTGACTTCTGAACACACTCCCTAGCAATTTGACTAGCAGCTGCTAACACAAAAGCCTCAAAGCTGTGTGATTTGTACCAGCCAAGTAAACTGCCTTCGCTGTGGCAGGAAGAAAGTAAGAGGTAAATAAGCCACAACTGTTTGTTAAGTTAGCATTCCCTCAAACTAGTATAAAACAACTTCTTCAGACCTCTACTCCTACTTAAGTAGTTAATAATTATGGTCTAAAGGCATTGGAATAGTCTTACACCATATAATGGGTGGAAGTTGAGGCATAGGAGGTTCCATGTGAACCTGAGGAGGAATTTTTTCACTGTGAGGGTGACAGAATACTGGAACCAGCTGCCTAGGAAGGTTGTGGAGTCTCCCTCTCTGGAGATATTCAAGAACTGTCTGGATGCATTCCAGTGTGATCCTGCTCTGGCCAAGGGGCTGGACCAGATAATCATTCAAGGTCCCTTCCAGACCCTGACATTCTATGATTCGATGGTAATCAGCATTATTTCCATTGTGTTTTCAGCCAGGTAAGGCATTAGAGCCCTGGCCTTTGCCTCCTGACCAAATGCTGCATTCACCTACACAGGCAAATGCAGAGCACCTACACACACGTTATTTAAAATCTTGAATGGAAGAGGAGACTCAGGACAGCAACTTTTCAGCTTCTCTGATGATTTCTCCCTCAGTTCTCATATGGCAACAAAATGGCTACAATTTGCAGTATGTCATCTCTCCATTGGGACACACTGATAGGAATAATAAGATTAAAAATTAACAGCTGGCTTGGTTAACACAGTTATTTGATAATGTATGACACTGGTTAAGAGGCAAGTGTGGAATACCAGGAGCACTGGTCGATACTGAAAGGGAATATGAATTGAAGGCTAGAAAACATCTGAGAAGTTCAGATTCATCCTTCAAAGACATCAAATAAGCTGGAAATATTATAGAAAGCAGGTCTTGCTGATGAAGCTTATTCTACTGTCAACCCACATTTTTCTTCCACACTGCCATGTTAGGATCAGATTAGAATATGCAACTCATAGAATCATAGAATGGTTTGGGTTGGAAGGGACCTCCAAAGGTCATCTAGTTCAACCCATTCTGCAGTTAGCAGGGGCAGCCCCAACTAGATCTGGCTGCCAGGAGCCCTGTCAAGCCTCACCTTGAATATCTTCGGGGATGGAACCTCAGCCACCTCCCTGGACAGCTTGTTCCAGCATTCCACTACCAAGCACAAATCCAGGTTTGGTGGCGAATGGCTGGACAGCAGCACTGAGGAAAAAGACCTGGGATTCTGGGTTTATGAAAACCTCATCAGACAGCAACCGTGTGCTGGACTGCAGCAAGAGAAGCTTGGCCAGGCTATGCTCTCGTCAGACCCCACCTGGAGTACTGTGTACAGTTCTAGAGCCCCCAACACAAGAAGGACATGGAACTATTGGAGGGAGTCTAGAGAAGGCGACAAAGATGCTCAGAGGGCTGGAGCATCTCTGCTATGAGGACAGGCTACAAGAGTTGGGGCTTTTCAGCCTGAAGGCTTTGAGGAGACCTTGTAGTAGCTTTCCAGTATCTGAAGGGGCCTACAGGAAGGCTGGGGGGGGGAGGACACATGACTATTTACAAGGTCTTGTAATGACAGTATGAGGAGTAATGGGTTTAAACTGGAATAGGGGAGATCTAAACTAGATGTTAGGAAGAAGTTCTTTACAGTGAGGGTGGTGAAACACTGGCACAGGTTGCCCAGGGAGGCTGTAGCTGCTCCCTCCCTGGAGGCGTTCAAGGCCAGGTTGGATGAGGCCTTGAGTGACCTGTTCTAGTGGGAGGTGTCCCTGTCTATGGCAGGGGGCTAGAACTGGATGGTCTTTGAGGTCCCTTCCAACCTAAACCATTCTATGATTCAAAAAAAAACCTGTTCCTAACATCCAATCTAAACCTGCTCTTCTCTAGTTTGAAGCTATTGCCCTCATCCTGTCACTGCAGTCCTTTGTAAACAGTTTCTCTCCATCCTTCTTGTAGGCCTCTTTCAGGTACTGGAAGGTCATTATTTAGGGTCTCCTTACACCTGAAGGTGCTAAATTCTATGTTTCCCCTCATTTTGTTGGCATTACTGCTGTTTCCTCTCCCACACTACTTTGGAGCCACTAACATTTATAAGACTGAATTTGTGGTTATTCTAAAGCGACAGCACAATGGATACTTCTGCATCACAGCAAGCACAGAAGATGCAAGAATCCTCTAGTAAAGAATGAGTTCATGGTGCACATGATTTCCCAGGCAATTTCAGAAAACTAAGCTGAGGCTCAGAACAATACCACCTATGATGAAACAGTAGCTCTGGACATCGGGAATTTATTCGGTGTTTTGCTTGTTTCTTACCATTCTAAAGCAACTGCTACAAGATGTTCTTAACTGAAGTTCAGACAAGTTTTTTACTCAGGAAATCCTGCCTCCAAAATACACATTCAGGACTGCAGATCAATAGTGGATGAAGCTCTGCATGCTTTCTTTCAAAGCAGAAGTTTATACCACTGCTGAATATCATACCAGCTTGATCTTTCAAATTGCATAACTACCCTGTAATTTCTACTCCCCCTAATAAATCACAGGCAAATTCCAGTTACATCTGGATCTTGCTCTTTGATGTCCCAAGTTATGATAAACACACAGATATGAAAGGGGGGTACAGAGCAGTATGTGAATGAGAGCACAAAGAGGTAGGATACAGAATTCAGAACCAGATTTAGAGTTCAAGCTCCTCAGTAGAATCATATCAGAGAACAACATCATCTGGAAGTAACCTTGAAGTGTCTAGCCAAGCATTTGCTTTATTAGGGATCATGCCAACACTTAAGCATGCCCATCCTGCCAAATAATCCTTGGATGGATAGACTTGGAGAGAAAAAAAAAAATCCCAAATCAAAATCAGCAGTAGCACTTTATGTTGGAATGAGCACAGCATAAGAGACTTAGTGACCAGATAGGCTCCAGTCTTCCTGAAGCCTCTCTTCCTGAAGAGGCCTCCTGGCTTGTCAGCCTCTTTTGTAGATAGCATGAAATTCAAGGAAAGTGTTTTTGCATTAAAAATACATTCCCAATGACTGCAAAGCAAGGCAACTTTCCCTAATTACACCAATAAAACATTCAGCACTTCTGGGTTTTTTTCCTTCATAAGCCCTCCAAGCTGCTACATTCACTAAATAAACCTTACCTAGGGAAGGCTGATGGCAGATAAAGCCAGTCTCACACAGTCCAGCTGAGGGATGAAACCACAAGAGGAAGAAACACAGCTCAAGAAAAAAAACCAGTTTTCCAAAGAGAAATGTTGCTCCATACCTTTCCTGATTTATTGTTTTGCACATGCCATTGAAAAGAGCAAGTCACCTCACTCCTGGCACTACGCATCCTGACTCACTCCCAGCCCTCCCTTGCCGCGGGGCTGAAGGCACACCACAGCATCGCTCCCGCACTCCGCTGAGCAGCCATCATCCGAAGCCACAAGATCTCTATTGAAACATGACGACACCATAAATAGTTTAATTCAATCTGAACAGCTAAAGCCTTAGCTTTCAATGTGTGTCCTCCTTAAGTATCAAACCATAAGGTTCACCCAAACCTGGGACCCAGGAGAAGAAACTCAATGAATTAGCTTGACGATTTGTACTCTTACTGAGTATAAAGAATGCTTCAAAAGAGCAGGGATGGAGAAGCTATAAAAAGGGAAACACTCCTGTATCACTTTCAAGAAAATAGTAAGCTGTTTCTTCAGTCTTAAGTGTTACTAAATCTTCGTACTTTGAGTGTAAGTATTCATTATTATGCCCATCAGGAATATTTTTCATTGTCAAATTACCTTTCACCATGCTAATAAACACTAAGCTCTGCATGTAAAAATTAATCATCTTATCTCATTTATAGGTCAAAAGACACAGACTGAAATAGTTCCTGCAATTCTCCCTAAATAACTGGCTTTTTGCATATCAGGTTTTATGGCACATTAGAAATGAATGCAGTTCAGTCAGCACTTGAATAGCGCAGTAGATAGAGGGTGGAAGATAAGAGCAGATAAGAAAAATCTCATGGTAAGTTAAGCCTTTTGAAAAAACCTGCTTCCAAAAAAAAAAAAACAAAAGAAAAAAAAAAACAAGGTTGCCTTTTTCTAAAGCCCTGGGCCCTAAACAAACTAAGGATGAAACAGCTGTATGCAGGTCATTATCCAAAGTATACGCAGATTATGCCTCCAGTGACAATACCCCTACATGGGACATCAGAACAAGTCAACGCATTTAACAAAACCAATATAATTTTAAATGATTCGATCACTTCATTCAGGCTAAATGCAACTTCCACAAGTTATGCGGGAGCCGTGGAAGAATTTATCTGCTTCTTGGGTATTTTAATAACAGCCAGATGACTAAGTCCTCCTCCCATTTCAAAAGCATTTAGGCCTATTACTCGGGTTGTCTTCCCCCTCGGTTTTAGTAACATGATAGGTTTGCAGGTCTGAAGGAATACAAGCATGGCCACTTACTTTGTCCTCTTCACTACAAGGCCGATTCGAGCACAGCTGCTTTCTGGGGTAGAAAGTCTGTTTCCCTCAGCATCAGATAGGCTTGGATTCTCCTCTCATCCTGAGGCTGCAACTGCCTGCCCACAGTCCATCAACGGCTACCAACCCCATGGTGAACAAAGATGATATACTGTTACCTGCACTTCCTGCAGCCAAGATTTACTCGTTTGCTAGTCCCATGCAGCAACCAGAGCTCCTACCATCTTTGAGCCCTCCCAGGACTCCAGGACATGGTCATATTTGTGTCGTGTTTAACGTGATTTCTAACGTAAGAGGAACAGACATTTCACTTGCTCTCTGAAACACTTTAGAGCATGTATGTAGTGCTGGCTTAGCTCTTTAAGCTTCCCTCCCACATATTTCAGCAGAGATTGAGTCTGAGGCACAGGAACAAACACAGCACTCCACTCCAGCCTCAGGGATAAGGTGTTAAGGTCAAGCAACCAAAGCATTCCCCTACTATACAGAACACTGATAACCACATGGAAATGTACAGATTGCAACACAGGGTAGATAATAAAAAAATCCCCAAACATGCCTGCATGTGTCAAACTTCAAAACAGTTTGAGAATTGCTGGTTTCAGTAACATGGCCTGGATTTCACACAGCACATCGCTGCAAAAGGCAGAGAGCATGCAGCTACCTATTCTATGCAGAATAAGCTGCTCAGAGAAGCCTCTGACCATCTTGACAGAGATGCAAGTGTTCCCCCCCACTACCCCCCTCTCAAAAAAAAAAGAGAAGACTTTCTTAACAAAAGTAACCATGCCACTACTTGGTTTCCGTTACAAAAAGTAACCAAGCTGACTTGTGTGACCCAGTCTTCACCAATCTGCATTACTTCAACGCCTGTGTTACGCAGTATATGCTGCAGGCTCAGATATACAAGAAGTCAGGAAGATGCATGATCAGGTAGGTTTTGATGTGAGCATCTCAAACAGCATCAGGACATGGGATCACTAAGATCTTTTCTTCGATCATTGGAGAAAGTGACAAAGGTGAGAACAGTGCACAGCAGTCTCCAGAACTGCATGTTCCCACTTGCCACTCCCTCTCACCTTGCCCACAAAGCCCATCTGCAATCCTAACACTCATTGATTCTTATTGGGTTCTGATCACAAGTTCTTCAAGGTGAAGATTCTGTCCTTTACAGGCACAGCACACAGCTGTGCAGAGAATGCTAGCCCATGATGCCAGGGCTAGCCAAGAAAACTTCAGTATGGCCCTGGTGGGGAGAAAAGGATCAAAGCACTCTACCCATTCACTTATTCACCAGACAGCAAGATGCAAAGAGCTCAAACCTGTTTTCCAGTCCCATGAAGGGCAACTCTGTGCCCTAGGTAAACTGGATCTTACTGCTGTTTTACAGCATTTAAATGCCTGAACATTGTGTCCATGAAAAGCATTGTGGCTTTTCTGCAAAAGCAGAAAGCTGCTTCCAGCCTTTGTGACTGGAAAGACAACATGACTCAGATGGCACTACTGTGGCAGCAGCTGCCTGGGACAGTCACTCTGCAGAGATGTCCTCTGCAGACATCTCCTCGAAGCTCTGCCGTTTTAGGACTCTCCAGCAGAAAAGAGCTGTAAGACCAGATCCCCTAGCTTCTGCCATACAACCTTCTTTGCACAAGAATGGTGTTCCTGAACGAAGAGCCACTGCATGGAGAGTGTCACTCCAACATGACATTACTACCCAATAGGGCAGGACCATGGCTCAGAGGACTGACAAGAGCACCAGATCTCATTGTGGTGGCCAACAGTGTGTTTTAGTACTGCTACCCCAGTAGACTAGCTGAGAAAAACAAGTCCTGCTGTATTTCTCAGCTAACAGAATACATCTTGTGCTTTCAGCAGCCTGCATTGCACCCCAGGAGATAAAACCTAACCAGGGCCACTAGTGCCCGGCACTGGCCTCCGGAGAGAACAGAGACCAAGAACTGTATGGACCCTTGCAGAAGGGCCCAGCAGGCAGCACATCACTGGTTCTCATGCAACATTGACACAAGTCCCCAACCCTCACCTTAGACAAGATAAATGCAGTAACAGGTCTGTTCTCTCTCATTACCAGAAATTAATTTCCCCATATCTTCAAAACTACAGAAGAGGAAGGGAGCCTTCCCTGCAGCAAGATTAGCCTGCAGTCCCTCTCTGCTCCATCCAGAAGCACAGGGATATGCTCTACACTGTGCAGCTCGACTCTTGCTTAGCTAATTTCTTTCCCAGCCTCCGAGTCAGAACATCACTGTGTGACGTTCCTTCCCCTGCTAAGCATCTTTCTGACTGTGACTGAAGAATCTGGCAACAGACCAAGCATACTTTAACCTCCACATTAACTATTGTTAGCTTTGGCAAAGCCCAACTCTTGGGATGCCTGGCATGGTATCGCTTACTGCTGCAGCCTACAGGAACTGCTGTAGTGGTGAGATTCAGGGATCAGGCAGCAGATGCAAACCCAAGTCCTCATCCACAATGCACTCCCTTTCCCCATTGCCTAACGAGTTTTGGGAGCTGCTACAACTATTAAGCTTCTCAGTGCTGGAAAAGACTTGGAGAGAGTGAATGTGCAGAACAGAGTAAAGTCAAAGAAATTGTGAGGCCAAATATCACAGCTAGACCACCAAGGTGTGTTGGTAACACTGCAGATCCATAAAGAACTACAATTATTTCTTTTCAATAAAGATGTTCATCCCTAACCAGGTTTAACTGTCAGGAGGAGGGGGAGGTACGAGCTGCACCACCACTCCCTCCCCAGCACACACCTGGACCCCGTTACTGCAACAATTCTATCAGTCCTATGCCCCACTGCACAAAAACTAGGATATGTCTTTCTTCTCTCATTCTCTTGAATGAGTCCAACCAATGCAGCTGGCTATGGCTGCTCTGAGCAGCCTTTATCCTTTTTGTTTAACAGAGCACTGCAGGCTTTGCAAAGCATCAGCATCAGCTACATTCAGCCAACCAAGTTTTCATGGGATGGCAAATCCTAGCATCCACAGCAGTCACCAGAGACAGCTGAATTCAAAGACCAGAAGGTAGATTTTCTTAAACAGACTTTATGTTGCTTAATATAGCACAGACTCTTCCCCAGTATCTGCATAACGCTGAGTTTGAAATGTTCCAAGATTTGCACTGAGGAAGGCTGGAGAGGTGGGAGAAGGGCTGCAGGAGAAAGCACTTAAAAAGCAAGAGATGAGATGACTTCAGAGAAACACCATTTACAAGCAGTAATCTTGAAACACAGGACTTGCAATGCAGAGGCTTAGTTAGTGATGAAAACATAAACAAGTCCCTAGTAAGGCAATGCAGTAGCAAGTCCATCTAGGACTAATCATGAAAGCTGAAGATGTGAAGGCTTTAGGCTGGCTCATACCTCCTCTCAGGAGAAATGTCCTACAGTGTGCCTAACTGTACATGTACACAAATTTAGGCTGTTAGACCTGTGCACCATAGACCTT
The DNA here is from genome assembly GCA_013396835.1 of Psilopogon haemacephalus. NCBI lineage: Eukaryota > Metazoa > Chordata > Aves > Piciformes > Megalaimidae > Psilopogon > Psilopogon haemacephalus. The sequence continues at coordinate 376,112 of VWZI01007900.1, forward strand.
TTCATGCTACTCTAACACTAAGCAAGTTTCAAGAATCACTTTGGTGCCAACACAACTGGATCCTTGCCATGAGCAGACTACTTCTTGCCTTCTCATTTCCCCACTGAAGTGCCAAAGTTGCTTGTGTGCTTCCTTTAAAGTTCACTACATTGGACCTATCCCATTCTAGTTCCCTTAATTTCTGCTGGGTTTGCTCTGAATAGTCATTTTCTTCTACTCAGACAAAGGAAACCCAAAGACTCTTTGTTCCCCATCTCTACCTCATCAAGAAAAATTGCCAGGAAGAGCAAGCTGCTGAGAATTCCCTGCAAAAGGTAAGAGAGTGGTGATTCCTGGGGTTGTCCCACTCCTTTATAACCCTTTCCACCAAAGCCGAGACCCTAGAAGCACGGACTGCTGTGAAGCCCATCTTTCAACCTACCCAAGCACCAGTGGCACAAAAATCTCCCTTATTCAGCTGCTCATTACCAAACCTTTTGCTATGTGTTTGCACGAGACAGGAACCAGCTGCTGCTTTTGCCACCATTTATCTGGACCTTTTTTCTTTTCTTCTATTGCTGACACCTTTCTACCCCCCTGTACAGCTCCTTGAGTTACACCAGCTCTCCCAGAAGTTCCACAGAAAGCCTCACTCTTCCTTGTGTAGTGCGTGACAAGGCACACAGGCTGTGACTCTAGTAGAGCACATTCTTTGCTTGCATCGACACGTACCGGTAGGGCATGCAAAAAAGTAAGGTGCCACATCTTAGGTCGGCTGTGAAAACGGCATGGATAGCCAAATCCCCCCAAAGGCAGATATCAAAGCTAAGATGACTACTGAGAGTTTTTCATCTAAGTCAAGTCTTTGCAGGTACACTTGTTTTTAGAAAGGTACTTAACTGTCCTCAAGCCCTGGTCATTCTGCTGATCGCTGCCCACAAGAAACTGTGCTTTATAGGACATACTGCCTCCATATGATTGAAATAGCTTCCTTCCTTAATCAGCATAGAATCAGATATTCCCACACAGGAGAACTATAGCCCTGATTGACAAGACAGTTACAAAAATAAACCTGAGGTTTAAATATAGCTTGCTCAGCTCCCTGGAAGGTATGTAGTATTGTGTTATACAAGTCTACCATCATTTTACTTGAATTAATGTAGCCCATATTCTCCCACCGCCTTAATCTCTATCAATTAAACAGCTGCCAGATTTGTGTTATACAGGAGGGTTAGGTGGGAATGGCAACCAGCCCTTCCACTGCATGGACTGATTTACCACCAATATTTCATTGGCAATTAGCATTTACAGATTTTGAGTTCATGGACCAGTTGAATGCATGATGTCTGCTGCAACTGTAAGAGGCAGATAGATAAACAAACAAGCAGGACTACAAAGCTATGTATAGAAACAAAATATACATGTCCAACATGAAGGGCTATATCTGGAACAGAGATATGTCACTTTGTATGCAAAGACACAAGCTAGGCAGGCAGTATTTAATTAGTTCCTCTTTCTAGGGTGGATAGTTCAATAGCAGCAAACTCATTGCATTTCTCTCAATTTATCAAGATCTTCCGATGTGTTGAATATGCAACGTAATGAGGGCAGAGCTCTATAGCCCTGCTCTTCTCGTTTCAGGAGAAAAAAAAAAATTTTAAAGGCATTCTAATTATGAATTTTTTTTTTTTTTGTCTCTTAAAAATCTCCCCACTGACTGACTAAAAATCATGGGGCGGACCTCATTTTATTATGCAAATCCTCAGCATTAAGAAAACAAATCACCAACTAACATCTGTTTCACTCTAAAGGAAAATAAATCAATTTACTACCCCCCTCCCCGCCCCCAAACAAGCAGCACCCTTCGCCAGAATCCCCTGCGCAGCTGACCGAATACCCCCCGCCGGTGCGGGCGGGCAAAGCGCCTCCCGAGCCCCGTCC
>VWZI01007901.1:0-22065 GCA_013396835.1 Psilopogon haemacephalus
AAAAAGAAAAACACCGTTGATGAAAGGTTGATCAATATCTTGACATACAGAGTTCATGGAGGGTAAGACCATTTCTCCAATGGGAATGCTTGAGAGAAGGCAATTCAATTTAAAATAATGATGTTACAGAAAGAATACAACTTTGAGTATTTCACATAGAGAGCAGTGCCAAGTGGCATCCCTCAGGGGTCAGTGCTGTGACCAGTGCTGTTTAGCGTCTTTGTCAGTGACATGGACAGAGGAATCAGTGCACCCTCAGCAAGTTTGCAGATGGCACCAAGCTGTGTGGCACAGTCGACTTGCTAGAGGGCAGGGATCCATCCAGAGGGACCTGGACAGGCTGCAGAGGTGTGCCCAGGCCAACCTCATGACATTCAGCAAGGCCGAGTGTAAGGTCCTGCACCTGGGTTGGTGCAGTCCCAAGCACTACTCCAGGTTGGGTGGAGAATGGCTGAGAGCAGCCCTGAGGGAAAGGACCTGGGGGTCTGAGTGGATGAAAAGCTCAACATGAGCCTGTAGTGTGAGTGCAGCCCAGACAGCAACTGCGTCCTGGGCTGCAGCAAGAGCAGTGTGGCCAGCAGGGCAAGGGAGGGGATTCTCCTCCTTTACTCTGCTCTCCTCAGACCCCACCTGCAGTACTGTGTGCAGTTCTGGAGCCCCCAGCACAAGCAGGACATGGAACTGCTGGAGAGAGTCCAGAGGAGGGTCACGAAGATGATCAGAGGGCTGGAGCAGCTCTGCTATGAGGACAGGCTGAGAGAGTTGGGGCTTTTCAACCTGGAGAAGAGAAGGCTTTAAGGAGACCTTAGGGTAGACTTCCAGTATCTGAAAGGGCCTACAGGAAGGCTGAGGAGGGACTATTCACAAGGTCTTGTAACAACAGGATGAGGAGCAATGGGTTTAAACTGGCAGAGGGGAGACTTAAATTGGATGTTAGGAGGAAGTTCTTTCCAGTGAGGGTGGTGAGACACTGGCACAGGTTGCCCTGGGAGGTTGTGGCTGCTCCCTCCCTGGAGGTGTTCAGGGTCAGGCTGGATGAGGCCTTGAGCGACCTGTTCTAGTGGGATGTGTCCCTGCCTATGGCACAGGGGGGCTGGAACTGGCTGATCTTTGAGGTCCCTTCCGACCTAAGCCATTCTATGACTCTGTAAGTTACTGGTGTTTTAAAATCTGTAGAGGGGCTGTGCCAGGTTGCAGATTTCAAAGGAGAGGCCATTTCAGAGAGCCGTGTGTGCATGGAGATGCAGCGCAGGGGTTTGTGCAGGCTGTCTGCTGACATGCCAGGCAGTGGCATGTCGCGTCATGGACCAGCCACATCGTGTTAGGTGATTTCCAGCTAACCGAACGCAACAGGAGCTACACAGTGACAAGCACGACCCAACGTGACATATCCGGGGGAAAACTGGCACAATGAGGCTTCGAAAAAGTTGAGTTTCAGGGGTACATTTATCCGTCTCCAAAATGCTCCAGAGCAAGCAGTGTATCGGAAAGAGGAGTAATGCACTGACAGAATTACTAAAGCAACTTTTAATTCAGTGTACGCTTAGGAATCAAGCATACATTTAAAAAAAAAAAAAAACCAAACCTGTTCTGGGGAGTGTTTTTGTTGCATTTGGATTCTTGTGAATTGCTCTCTAAAGGTATCTCTCTCAGGGCTGCAGTCATTCCAGGTCACTGATTATTTTTATCTTTAGCCGTGTTAAGAGCTGCATAGACTTCAGGTTACAGCTGTAAGTTAATATATGCTTTGAATTTAGCTGTTGGTTGCCTCAGTAAATCTTGCGTCCTTCTAGTCTAGACTGTTGGTTTTTTTCTGCTTTGCTTGCAGATTGGAATGACTCCTTTTTGTGCCTATTTCCAATAGTGTTAGCCTCCTCTGAAATGTTCTCCTTCCCCTTACTGGGTCATCCTTATCCTAGTTTCTCATGTCCACTGAAAGTAGAGTCTGCAATTAAAACTCTGGGATTAATGAACTAATCTCTGTTTGCTTATTATTCGTCAGAGATATCCATGATAGCCTGTGCTTTCAATGTTCTCTGTTAAAGGCACAGACCTAATTTGGGCTCAGGGAAATCCAACGTATCTATTTGGCTGAGAAATGCATGTCAAGTAGCACTTGGTCCACAGTATCAAAAGTTACAGTGCTGCCACATAGAATCATAGAATCGTAGAATGGTCTAGGTTGGAAGAGACCTCAAAGATCATCCAGTTCCAACCCCCTGCCACAGGCAGGGACACCTCCCACTAGATCAGGATGCTCAAGACCTCATCCAGCCTGACCTTGAACACATCCAGGGAGGGAGCAGACACAACCTCCCTGGGCAACCTGTTCCAGTGCCTCACCACCCTCACTGTGAAGAATTTCTTCCTAACATCCCATTCAAATCTCCCCTCCGCCAATTTGAACCCATTCCCCCTCATCCTGTCATTACAAGACGTTGTGAACAGCCCCTCCCCAGCACTCCACATGAGTGTTTGCTCACTACATTTCATGTCTGGCATTGCAGTTCTCAATTTCAAAGCCTTTGAAATACCTGTTTTTCTATAGTGAACTGCAGTTTACAAGCAGAATGATGTGGTGGTGCAGTACCCAGGAGATCCACTACTGTTCCAAGGTTAATTTGGGCTGAGGAAGGCAACAGCCACATGATTTTGCCTCGCCTAAGTGAGAAAATAGCAGGTATGCAGAGGCCTGCAGAAGAGAATAAACTGAATACTTTCTCTTCTGCCTTCGTTTTAAAATGTGCAAGGTGTGCCAAAAATACCAGAAGTGGTGAAGCCTAGTTTCCTTTGTGAAGTCTCACAGTCTTTGAACTCTCACTGGAAATGTAGAATACCTCTCTCCAGGGAATCCTGGTGTCTGCTAAAGTGTGGGCAAGCACTGGAGCATTCCCCTCCCCTATCCCATTGTTCTTCCACACGAATTATGTGGGACTTTCGAGGACTTCATCAGACCCGATGGAGATTGGCTGGTGTGCTCAAAGTATCTATAGAGATGAAGATTGCCAGGCGTTCACAGAGGATTCATGTGCATTCACACACATAGGCTAGTTTTGAGGTTAAAAATCATCTCACACGTGGACAACTCTGAGGGCTTTTACTGACGTGGCATCTGAAATTTCAAACTGATGCAGTGTGTTTTGCCAGTGCTTTTTCTCTGCTGCTGTTCTTCACCCTCAAGTGATCACAGTTCAGTGCTGGGTGGAAGTATTCCCTTAATAGTATCATTTGGGGCTCACTTTGTAAGTTGCTCTGGGCTCAAACAGGGCAAAAGAATGTGATCCAAATACATGTATTTACTGGTGAATTGATAAGATGATCTTATGCCTACTAAATATCCTAGTGCCTTGTCTTGATTGTAATTAACTGGTGACATACATGTTAAGTCAGTGCTCCAGGATTTGTGCCTAGAATAAGTCACAAAGCCATAGCTCCTTTAGTATGAGAGAAAAGGAAGGGGGCTCTTTTTTCCCCCCTCCTTTTTTTCCTTCTGGATAAAATACAAAACATGCCCAGAGCTGGCCCTGTTTAGAAACAGCAAATCAGGCCCTTGGAATTTTTTATTTTTTTTTAACATGTCAGCTCCCCTTTCGTATACTTCTGTGAAGACAAAAAATATCTTAGCGTCTCTATTGAAGTAATCATTAAAATAAATGGAGATTTGTAGACATCAACTATAAATCATCAAGAAATAGCTTCAGGGTAACCTTTGACACAGTTGAACCTACTTGAAGTGAGCCAGGGCTGGATTCATAGCCTTTAGCAAAGCCAGTAGGTGGACTAAAGGTCTCCTCTCTCTCTCTCTCTCTCTTTTCACTGTTAGCTTCTGGGAGGTGAACATGTTCTGGCTTAGTGATGGAAATGCATTTGGATGCGTTCTTAAATAGACATTTGTTTTATGTCTGGAAAGAACAGGCCAATCTTAACAGTGTGGTGCTGGGGCTATTTTAAAGGTATTTTTTAAGTCAGTTGTCTTCTTTCAGCCTTACAAAAAACTATTTTAACCAATTGTTTAGGCTGGAGGAACAGCATGGGATATCTATTGTGTGTGGATGCATGCATGTTCTACAGAATTAACAGGAAAATGGTAGATTAAAAAAATCTGCCTAATTTTACATAATAGATTTTTGGCATTCTTGTCATCTGACTTCAAGTTCATGCTGAGTTTCTACAGTGTAACAGAAATACTACTTTGCAGTTGTTAATTTTAATTTCTAAGATGTGAGGTTTTAAAAGGAGCTTTCAGAAAGTCTTCAGCATCTCATGGGGACAAACTATGAGTCTTACTAATGAATCTAGCAATTAGTGGTTCATTGTGCCTGCCAGCAATTTGGCCCCAATACTGGTCCTGATGGTGATTTCATTTTTGCTGGTGTGAATCAGGAATAGGATCTGAAGTCTATTCACCAAGGGCTTCTGAATACTTCTTCAACACTGATCATAATTTGCATTCAGTACTTAGAGCACCAAGTTTAGGAAAAAAAAAAACAAAAAAAAAACAAGCAAGCTACAATATATTTTAATTATTATGGTTGATTAATATATTCATTAGAATAATGATTGTAACAGAAATTATATTTATTAAAGGATTGTAAGTGGTGGGATCCCCATGCAGTTAGATAACATATATGTGATGTATATGCCCTGTTTGCAGAGGAGAAACCCTTTTCATAGGTGAAATTATGTATTTTCTCCAGTTTTGTAAGGAGAGAATTGAGAGAAAAGAGGTGGTACTTTTACTTGCTGTAGCTATTTGTACCTGTGCAAAACACTGCAAATTTTTTTTTGCTGGCATTTTATCACAACATCATGAAAATGTTGGTGGCCACATGCAGAAGATTATCTAATGAGTAAATCATTCAAGTTCACAGAGAAAGTTTGTTGGGAAGTCTTAGCAGCTGAACATGACATGACCCAAGGTGTCAGCAATAGAGAAAGGCATAACTGTGGCATGGGAAAAGGAATCCCCCTTCCCAGGAAGCATGTTCTCAAGTAGCTAACCTCACAAATGGGATTGTGGATGGAGTATAAGCATTAAACAAGTTCTACTGTAACTGTAGTACTCAATAGTGGAACATGTGTTTGCTTTGAATGTTCCCTTCGGTATATTCAGCTCTGGTTCCTGGAATTGCCAATTAGATTTCATCTAAGGAGGTGAAATGACAAAAAAAAAAAATCCAGACAGAGCTGTAAAATAATTTTTCATTTTAGTGATCTTGAATGTTGTTAATAGCATGCAAGCATTAAAGATGGATGAGTTTTATGTTGATAGTTTCCCTTTGAAAAGCTATTAGTTGGAAAAACAAATTGTCAGGCAGGTCATATCTACAGTTACAAAACATAGTTTGACATTTTTCTTTCAGTTGTACACATCTATAAATAAAAGCAGTGCATGTTATCTTTGCACTAGTTATTTGTAGTGCTGCATACGTTGTTGCCTTTCCTGGTGAAAAATCCACCTGGATTCCATTCAGGTGTCCAAAGTAACAGAAAGCACAGGTGGTTTTTTTTGAAGAGGAATTTCTTAGCCCACTACCAGTTCTCCAAGCTGTTTGAAATCCTTTTTCTTTCAAGCTCTTCTGACTCGTTCCCTTCTAAAGTTTTCTGCATCTAGGGTTTTATGGTTTTCTTTCGTCTTTTTCCCCCAGCCCGAACCATAGAATCCATGCAGCATCTCCTTTTTTTCTCCTGCCTAACCACAGCAGGAGGAGGGGTCTGTTGCTAATTTGTTTTGATATGGTACACTTTGGTCTGTATTCTTTTTGAAATTAATTCCTTTTGCAGGTGTGGGGTTAGAGGTGGTGGTGTGCTCCCAGCGAAGGTGTCATCCACCACAGAGAGGAGGTGGGAGGCTTTGATCAGTGTGGCTTGTGTTTTCTTGTTGTTCATTTAAAATGTACCAGTTTGTAATGCTGTTTGGCTTTCCAGGTTCTTGTTTTATTTCCTTCCAAGTCCTTCCCCATCCTTTCAGGTTTTGTTGTTTTCATTGCTGTTCATTCTGCTTAGCATTTCCTTGGGATTATTTGTTGCAAGGTGGTGGCTGCAGGTTCGATTTAGGCAGCAAATAATGACCTTTTCCATTTTTTTTAAAACAGCCCTGTTGTGGTTGGGAGAGACACCTGAGGTTTATTGGGACAGAGTTACATAGCAAGGATTTTTTTTTTTAAATGATCTAACCCAAGACCCAAGCTACAAGGCACCACAATTCAGGGCAGACCACCCAAGTTTCTACCCAGCACAGATTCAGGAGTATATGCCACACCGTTACATACTTGCAGCTTCTTTTGAAGCAAGTGGACATTTTAGGAACTACAATACAGTATAAAAAAAAACCCAGACAAACCCAAAATGCTGATCTGGGTAAGAGTGGTAAATGCTCTGCTCTTCCTTGTGACTCAGCTGGTTTCTCAGGCTGTGAGATGAGGCACTTCATTTAGCCACTTTGTGCCTTATTCTTCCTGTTTTTAAAATAAGGCAAAAAGCTGTCGGAGTAACTATGAGCTTTAATTATTCAATATTCCTGTGGTGCGCTGGAGAAGTGATTGCCCCCACTCCACACCCTATTACTCGCAGTGTATTTCAGTGGGGGCTGTTTGGAAGAAGCAATACTTTCTAGGAAGAAACATTTCCCCGCCTCCCCAGCAACAATTTTGTGATCCTCTCTCCAATGATTTTTACGTCCCGTAAAGTGGTTTGTGTGGTTAAAAGTGTGAAAAAGCCATTGCTGTCTTCCCCTGAAGGCTTGTGGTTTCTGTGTCAGTCCCTGCTGGCTTGTTCTGAAGTCACTCTTCCTGCTTAACAGCTGACCTGAGCCTTCTTAGAGAAGTTCTTCATTAATAATACCAAGCAGTAAAGTGGGAAATACAGCTAAACAGTAATTATTAGAACCAAAAAGCTGACAGCAGCACCCAATTTTGGCATGAAGTATGAACTAGCACAGTCCCGAGTGGCTAGTCTCTCTGCTTATGTTTTTTTCTCTTTACTCAATGTGGGCACTTGTTGTTTGAGGCCAAGTCTGGCAAGATTTGCTCATCAAGTCTCACTGAAGTTTTGGGGGTTTCTTTTGTAAATGAGGCTACCAGGTTAAATTTTTGCTTTCTCAGAGGTGCAGAATGAGAAACAGCTTCTTTTTTTTTTTTTTCTTTTCTTTTTGTTTGTGTTGTTTATTTGTTTGTTCCTTGCCCCTGCAATTTTGTTTCATGCTGTACTTAAAATCCACACGCTGGATCCCCCAAAAAATGTGTTGAGCAATTCTCACTTCTGCTTGCTTCAGTCTAACAGGAGAACAAATGTCCAAACAGCAAAACAATAGGAGTAAGGAAATTGTTTTCGTATGGCTGAAAATGAATCTTTGAAGTTTTAGTCTGGGTTGGGATAATCATCCATAAGTGGTCATGTTTCCCTAGAAGTTGGTGTGACTGAAAACTCATGATGGAGCAAAAATAGCCTAGAAATCTCATACCAGCCGCTTTCCTCAAACACATTGTGCTGTTTGTCTGTGGAGATTACCAGGAGACTTCACAAGGATTGTGGGCGTTTTGGCAGTCCAAAGCCAGCCAGAAGCTGCAAGTATGGTTTGAAGGATGCTTCTCTGAGGATTTATGAAACTAAATGAATGAATTTTGGGTAAACACACACCAGTCTGCTCTTTTTGCTAAGCTACATGCACTGGTGTATTCTGCTGGCCAAGCAGCCCACACCATGCTCCACGAGACCCCAAAGGGCTAGGTGCCAGTGCAGCACTTGTTTTTGCTGAAGACTGTTAAGGAGTTGGTTTTAGGGTTCTGTGTGCAGAGGTCTGACCAGTTGCTACACAAATTAAGGCCTTTGCCTCAGGTCATCACTGGATGTAGATTTTGAGCAGAGGAGTTATGTAGCTCTCTCCACAGATGGTGCTCTTAGGCTACCCTGCAGCTGAAACAGGTCACACTCTTCCATATCTGAGCTAGCTGGAGGACTAAAATGATCCTAGATTTGTTTGACATTTGATCCTCTCTTATTTTAGTGTCTGTATTCTGTGGCTCATAGAACAGAGCAGTACTACAGAGTAAGCATTGAATAGTAAGGTCATGGGAAGGAGGGGGAAGCATCCAGCTCCTTGGGCTTTCCATGTTTCTAGACAGGTCGTTTTGCATGCTCCTCTTGTTCTTCCTGTGTCTCTAAATCCTGTGTGCAACTTTGAGAAACAACAGTTCTAAATACAAAGGGGAAAACACCCAGCAGCTCTTATTTTACTGTAACGATGTGTGGACTAGAGAAAATCAAAGCTTGGGGCTTGCAGGGCCGCAAATTAGTCTTTGTAACTGCAGACTTCTTTCCTGGCAGCTAGACATCCTATAAAGAAAAACAAAAGGGGAAGTTCATGTTAGGGACCTTTCTGAGATGACAAAGTCCCCAGGGAGTATCCTTACTGAGAGCCCCAAGTGTTGCGATAAAGGTCTAGGGGAAAGTCCTGTCTGTCCCTAGTACTACAGAACAGATCTATTTTATGTATTCTTGCACCACTTTTCCCCATGAACTGGAATGGAGACTGTGCAAAAACACTTCCATTGTATGAATCAGTATTTGGGAGTAATTTATTCCTTGAGTAGTCCCCTAACAGAATGCAGGGTAGGTTAGTTCCCTCCTTAGCTTTTAGTTCCATGGAGAAAGTATTGAAGCAGTATCAGTAAAATCCAGAACTACTGACTTTGGTTGAGCAGCAGGCACTGAGTTGAGAAGGTGCCTGCCTTCTGAGGGCAGTGCATTTGGGAAAAGATACTCAGCAAAGTGCCACTATAAAAAAAAATATATGCTCTGCTTATAGATTTAAATCCAAACTAAGATGTTCCTGCAGCTATCAGAGAAGGAAAAAAAAATCTGTGTTCTTTGCAGCATCAGAAAGATGACTTTTATAAGAAACATATTTGTCCTCTGCCTTGTCTTTGGTGCCTCTTCCTTTCTAAATGGAGTCTGCTCGTACCGTCTGCTTTTGCTGCTGAAACTCGTGGGCCAGATGAGGACTTATTTGAAGCTGAAGAATGATTCTGCTGTGCTTTTTGTCAATGCTAACCAAGATGCCTGGTTTTTTTTATGACTCCATCTCTTTTTCGAGGTAGTTAGAGAAATTTCCACCTTTGCAGGAAGGGACACATTATTCTTAATCAAAACTTGAGAATGTGGCAGGAGGAGGTACAGCTGCAGATGAGCATTATCTAATTCACCCATCCTGTCATGTGAACATCCCTGCTTAATTTAATACAATTATTTCATCAGTGAGGATAATATCAGCAGCATGATTCATTTATACAACATGTTTCACAACTGCCTTTACCTCTCGACTTCTTATTATCACTACTGATAATTTCACCACAAGTGGCTTCGGAGGAAGGGGAGGGAACATAAAGGAAGCTGAGAGTGTGGACAACTGTAGTCTTAAGGGATAGCGATGCTGAAGGATTTTCATTGCGTATATCCTGTTGCACCTCAGTTTCCAATGTATCTGGGTTAGACATTTCTGGATGAGCACGAGAATGAATGGGTAAGCCACTGACTGGCTGCATTGTTCCGTGGGCAACAACAGCAGCATTGTCTTCTGCCCCAGACATGCCAGTAAGTGCTCCATATTTTGCATTTCTGTCGAGATGAAGATCTCTGCGAAACAGAACCAGGGAGGGGGAACAAGACTTTATTTCTGGTGAGGTGGCAGTCTTTCTTTTAGAACCCCCCTCTCCCACTTCCTATTTCTAACTCATTTGGATGTAGTTTGTACTGTCAAGGTCATTTAAATAGGCAGCAAGATGTGGCGAATGTGTTCCCAGAGGTCATGAAAAGCCTCTTTAGCAGAGCATGCTAGGCTGGGTTATGCCAGGTCATTTAAGCACATTTGTATTGCTAGTCAGATAACAGAGTAGTTCATGATTTTGTAATAAAACATGCAACCTGGACCTTCACTGTGTGCCACAGCGGGATGCAGTACTTTAGATTTAAATGACAGTGCAATAATTCAGTAACTGTATTTTAATAGCACACTAATCTTTAAAATATGTGAAAAGAAGCAAGATTATGAAATCCAAATGAATCATCTAGGTGCTTTCCTACCACCACTGTCTTTGAGACCAGTTCAGTCAGCTGGGTTATCAGTCTTTTATTCAGCTCTTACTATTGAAATAGTAAGAGCTGAATTTTAGTGTAGAGTTTGGAGACATTCTCAAAAATTTGATTTTATTTTTTTTTTTTCCCCATATCCATTCTCCACAGACATAAATTAACCTTTTATCTTAGGAGGAAGTAAATAGAGACAACATGATGGAAAGATTAGAAAAGACACCATTTCAGCCAACTAATTGCAACATTGGTGACTGCAAATCAGAATTCCTGGGTCTATTTGAAACTCTGCTGCTGTGTTACTGTATGACTCTGACCAAATCTCCTTTTCTCTCACTCATTTTCCCTCCCACATTAATAAGCACGCTGTGTTTACCTAACATTTTACTTTTTTGAAAGGACCATACAAACCTTACAAAAGCAGTGTGATGCATGCTCACCAGCAGTATTTCTATGTAAATGTTGCTTGTCAGGCACTTATATTTGGAGTGTCTGATGCTTAAATATAGAAACTCAAAAGTTACACAATTCCAGGCTGAGTGAAGCTACAAAGTACAGCTCTTGAATATTTTGTTTATCCTTCAAACTCTGATCTAGATGAAGGGTTCTTTCTTCCTTTGTATCTCTAGAGATTAGCTGAGAAGAAAATCTAGAGCAAACCAAGGATTTAAAGTTCCCCGAGCTCCAAAATTTTGGTTAGTGACATTTTTCCAATCCTGGGAGGCAAACCACCAGAAACCCCTACAATAGCAACTGTTCTGACACTGCTGTGATACAGGGAATGGGAACGTCTTTACCAGTGCTTGGCTCTTGCTGTGGGTACTTCATTTTATTAGCCCTCCATTGTGTGTTTTCACTTATGCCTTATTCTCTATGATTATTTTTGTCTGTGTTTTGTTTTGTTAGACAAATGTGCTACTTGAAAGCATTTCATAACCTTTAATCAAGATCATATTTTACTTTCACCACATCTGTGTTTATGTTATTACAAGCCTTTTGAGCCTTAACATCCTCTGGTCTAAGCATTAATCCTTTTAGCTGATATGCAGATAAATGTTTGACTTCCTTTAACTCTTCAAAAAACACTGGCATGGGAAAAAAAAAACCACCCTTATCAATAGCATCTTAGAATAGCTGAATGTCAACAAAAGGCAGGGATCAATCAATGCTGAGATTTGTTTGATAAAAATTAAGTGCAGGAAGCAGTTCTGGTGTCCGTGATCCCACTGTATAAACCACTCTCTGGGCTGTTTAGATATGCCATCTACCTGGAGCTTTTAAAAATTATTATTACTACTACTACTCTTATTTGCCCTGTCATGCTGCACTTATACACCACTGTAATGTAACTGAGAGTGATGCCTGCTTGTCTATAACAGGGCAGAATGTTAGCTGGGAGATTTAATAGTTAAAATCAAAGGTAAGCCAACTTCTGATTCTTCTCATGGTTATGCAGGTGCAAACCAACAGTGAAGACAGTACAGTTCTTGATTTAAACTGGAAGAGCAGAGAATCTTGAATTTGTATCTGCAGACAGGGAAAAGAAGTACAGGTGTGAAGATCCTAACAGTCATCTTCACGTTTAACACAATTGTATATTATTATCTGTCTTCCATGTAGTTTTTAGACTCCCATGGAATAAATCAGTGTTGTTGCACTGTGGGAAAGAAATTACTTAAATTATTATCAACTCGTGATCCAGCATAGTATATCTAAACTCTCTAACTGAATTTTTAATACATTTAGCTTCCAGTGAGGATTTGAGAATGCTCTCTGAGATAACTGTAGTAAAAACATTATGAAGACTGAACAGTGAAGTAATATCACTTTGTGAGTATATAGAATAGCTGAAAATTGTTTACTTATCCTCCTTTATGAGAACCAAAGTTCTGTGACCTCCGATTAATTTACCATTAGCCTGAAAACACACTGAAAGTGAATGAAGGGGCAATTTGGAATGACATTTATCAGCTCTGGAAGTGTCGACTTCTATTATTTCCACAAGGCCTTATACTTCTTGGCTCCACAGAAGGCTGTGCTGACTTGAATGAAGAAGAGCATTCTTACTACCAAGAATAGTTACAGCGCAGACAGCTTCACTGCTGGATGCTTATGATAGGAAAAAAACCAAAACATCTCCCCCATTTCTAACTTCCATTAAATGAGACCAAAACCACTGTTCTGTAGTGGACTTGCAGAAGACCTTGTGTTCACACCAGGGTTAGAAAAGGCATCAGAGGAATTGATAAAGGGGAGAAGTAGTGAGAGAAGGGAGAAAAATAAATTTTATAGGGACAAGATAGCTGAGGGATTGAATCCCAAAAATAAAGACTGGAAAATTCTTGCAGCATGAGAAAACAGGTGGGAATCCAAGCTGACTTTGCAGGAAGCAGGAGCCATTCCCATCAGGGGCTGGTTGCTGCTCTGTATGAACTGAAGTGCTGCTCTTGGTTGGACTTCCAGTGGCCAGAGTGCAAACTGCAGCTTTTACTTCCATATCTGAAGCTAATCAGCCCCTTTTGTGGAGACTTAGAACAGAGATAAAAATTTAAATATACATGGGAACTAAGCCTTCTTGGACTGAGCTGAAGCAAGGCTGTGGGAAAGTTTGCATTGCTTCTGGTACTGCCTTCCATGTAGGTGATTTGGCTCTTCAGGGATCCTTGTGTGGGTCAGGGTCACTGTGTTCCATTGGCTAGTCTGTGCTTACCACTTTTCAGCAACTGTCTGATTTTACAACATTAGAATTCCACTGCGGTGGGATTTTTTTTTTTCTTTCCTAAATAGAAATTAGTGGAACAGCAGAGAAAGTTCCCCCTTCCACTTGGCTAGTAGGTTAATCTATTTTATTCTTATACAGATGGATTTGTATCTCTCTAAAGTAAAAAATATGCTCTTAAAATGTCAAATGCTGGTTGAACTGGGTAACATTTTTAACACCAAGGCTGAAGTCTGCTAGAGGATCAACAGAATTCTGCCTTCTAAGTGCCAAAGTTCCCTCTGAGAATAGAGTATAGGCTCCTAAGTCAATTTTACTCATTGCTTTTTTCACCTTGATTTTATGCATAAGTTGCATCTAGCACAGCTTAAACACCACTTTAAGGATGAAAGCCTTGTCCACGATGTCCCTAATATGTTTGTCTGCTAAGCTTTAATTTATTTTCAATTATGACTATCACAAAAGTGCAGAAATAATGGAACACAACAAAAAGTGCTTTGCTCAAAGCTTGCTTCTTTGAGGTAACGGAAAAGTTCTCTGGGAGTGCTTTGCAGAATTGTTCTGTGTCGGGAGACATACATTTACATCATGCTTGCACAGGCAATAGGCAGCTATAAAATTCCTTCTTTACTGCAACACACCACCCTCTGCGGAAAAGAATCAGTATTATATGGTAGTAGTTACAGATACCTTAGTGATAACAGTAAAACACTCAAACGTTATGGGTCTAATTCCAGTCTGCTTTGCATTGCTGTAAATCAGGAATAATTCTATAAAACTGAATGTACTTAAAACTTAGGGAGATCAGAATCAGCTTCTTCAGTGCCTAGAGCTGAAATCTGGTTGTGTGATGTAATACTTCCAGTAGCTACAGGATAGCTTTCCTAAGTCACAGTGTCAGAGGAGAGCTAGGCTAATACCTGATGGTTGGATCTAATACCATGTCCATTCATTCTGGTTTTTTAAAAGTCAGTTAAAGTAACTTCTAAAATATCCCCCTTGTTGAAAAGCTTTTCCCCCTTCCCTATGGATCGTTTCCTTTTTCTTTTTTTTGTTTTTCCCCTTAGCGTATTGTATTTTGGTCAAACAAAAAATCATGACTTGGAATTTCAATGTGTTTTATAGCACTATCTGTTATGTTACTATGTGTAATCAAGCCAGATTTAGGAATAATTGCAGTTACCCTGCAAAAAATGTCACCCAGTGTTTCTATTTTCACATAAGAATAATTACTGAAATCTTGAAGTCCAGCTCTGTGAAAGATGAAAACGTTTAGGGGCTTAAAGGGGGATTATTGAGATTGTTACAGGTTCTTCTTGCTTTCTTACTGTTGTGGAAGACAAGTGTTTATTTCCTATGATATTTTTGTGCTTGGGAAGCACGGAAGCGTGGGAAGTTCAGAGAAAAGCACAAGTTTAGGTTGGTTCATTCTTGTTGGGTTTTTTGTTTTTGTTTTTTTTTTTCAAAAGACACCCAAAACCCCTGCAAAAGACCAACAAAAATCCCCAGCTGAAAACACATTCTGTTAAACACATTTGCCTAGTTTGGGGGTGGTGACTGAATTTGTGTCTTATGTAATTCATCTATATCGAGTTTAAAATAAAGTTAAAAAAAAAAAAAAAAAAAACTCANAAATTAAAAAAAAAAAAAAAAGAACTGCAAAAGTGCTCTTCATTTTTATCATAGAAGCTCTTCATTTTTATCTTGTGATGTGAATAATCCCTTCAGAGACAATTCTTGCATACGAAGTGCAAATGGAGGATGTTCTCCGATTGTGTCATGCCAATTTTTCAGTTTATCAGTCATTCTGGTTCCAAACTGGAATGACAAGATGATATCACATTTGATCTTAATATATATCATAGAACCTTTCAGGTTTAGAAGTTCATATGAGCTGAAAACAACTGTCTTTGCTTGGACAGTCTTGTGCCAACAGCAGTTTTTTGATAACACTCTGTTCTCTTCTGCTCGTCACAGGATGAAGTGGCCCAGCCTCTGAACCTTTCAGCCAAACCCAAGACATCTGATGGCAAGTCTCCCACATCACCCACCTCTCCTCATATGCCAGCTCTGAGACTAAATAGTGGGGCCAGTTCGCTAAAGTCCTCTGTGCCAGCAACATTATCTAGTCCTTCGGCCAGAGCAAACACAATAGGTAAGCTCAGCTTCATTTCTCCCTCCTTATAACAATTAGTAGATGATGGTGGAAGGTGAGCATTTGCCATTCAATGCCAGACAGTGGTCTGTGAGCTGTGTGTGGGTTGATCATACCGCCAGTGAAGAAACTCCTTCAAACTTACCATTTCAGACTCAGAAAACAAAGACCTATGTTTTTTTTCACATAAGGCTTTATCAATAAAAGCTAATAAATCTTGTTTGCTTAATGGCATACACTGCAAACAGCAGCTTAATATCAGGCACTGAAGATTCATGATGTGTCATCTGAAGGTGGCAGTTACTTAAAAAAAATCCGCTTTATTTTAAAAGTGCACATATACAAATCTATCTCTGCAAAATTTTAGGTTTAATGCTTAGCCTGCAGAAAAAGCTGCATGGAGCATTATTTCACCCTGGCCAAGTCCAAGGGGACAATCATCTCCCCACTCCTGCTGGACGCAGCCTTTCTAATATGAGTCAGGATGCCATTGGCTTTCTTTGCCACCTGGGCACACTGCTTGCTTACATTCAGCTGCTTGTCAATTAGAACCCCCAGATCCCTTTTTGCTAGACAGCTTTCCAGCCACACTTCCCCAGGCCTGTAGCATTCCTTGGGCTTGTGGTGACCCAAAAGCTGTTCAGAAGTTGTTTTTGTAATATCTCAGTGCTATGCAGTGAAGTCTTTTTTTTTGTCTCTGTGGATCTCTCCCAAGTTCATTGCAGGCCATGTTCTACCTACATAGACAGGAGTAGTTATGTCCAAAGGTCAAAACAGATCCAGCTGCTGCTGTATTATCCTCCAACTATGCATATATGATTATTGCTTATGTTGATGAGAGCTACATGTATCAGGCAGAGAATATGCCTTTGAGGAAAGAAAATAACTGTATTTGGTATGGCATGTCGCAGTCCTAGAAGTGTTTTGTAAATATGACATTTTTAATTGTTAATGCATGTATTATTATTAACCCTATGCTGTAGGTAATAATGTATGCCATCTTTTTATTTGCTTTCCATGTATGATGCATAGAATTCCCTTTTTTTCACATTGAGTTCTTAGTCCTTAATATAGTGAGCGTCTGATGTGTGTCCAAGTGGCAGGACATCTCTTGTTCTCTCCTCTCCAATCTTCTTTCTATATACATCTGATAATTTTTCATAGGTTTGAGACCCCTGCAATTTACTTCTCTTAACAAAATGCAGATTTCGAAATGCCGTACCTGTAATGAGTGATAATGTAATTGGATAAAAGCTTTGAGGATGAATAGAGCTTTAAAGGTCACTCCTGTAAGAAGAATTAATGTGTTATACCATTAATAAACCATGGAAAACTGTGGAGCAAAAGATAACATACTTAAGTTATTGTTAATGACATAGAGTTCACTGCTGTATAACTCTCAGCTACAAATATAGAAAGTGACTTTTTGAGGTTGCTGAGCAGTATCACCATGCATGCTGTATATATAAGATAAGCAGTCTTTGGTGCAGAAGCTGGACAAACATAGCCAACTTCTAACAAAGGTTTATCGTTTAATGGAGGCTTAGAACATTCTGTAGAATCCTCTTGTGCCGCTAGGTCAGATCCAGCCAAAGTTACAGCAGGTAAAACTCATCACCGTGTTGAAACCGTTTGGTGTCTTTAAAAAAGTGAACATGAAATTGCAAGTCACTTTCTGGTAGGAGGTACACCATGAAAAAATTTGCTGTCATTTTTAGCAAGTGTACTAAGATCTCTAAAAATGGTAAGAGAAACTTGATCACTTTTTTATCTTGAGAGATGAATCCCTCTACAGAAACTGACTGGGAAACATGCAGGCATTTGCCAGACTGTTACTTCTACCATTTGAATGATTTGCACTGTCAAGGCAAGGCACAAGTTGTCTGTCCTAGATATGCACAGTCCACCTTGCTGGGATGCTCTCGAGCTGTCACTTCTCACCACCACTGACTTCAAATTAAAACCAGTCTCCAAAAGCAGTTCCTCAGACTATTGGGTTCCCACGGTGTGGAGAAATGCTCATGCATTGTTCAGTCATCTTTGAAGGATGTGCAGTGATAAACAGTGTCGCTGCATTTGGGCACAGGGATATAGTCCTTTTATAGAGCTCTTCTTATAGTGTATAATGCTACAGACTGAGCAGTCACAAATGTCGTGGCTTCATGTATGACTTTAAATCCAAGCATTTCTTTTTGGGAACAGGCATATGTCCGTGTACTATAAACAGAAACAACTTCTCTCTGCCCTTTGCCATTATCTGCAACATCTCTATGCTAGTTTGGCAATCCTTGTAACTAAGGGCATTTTATGTAATGCAGTTCCCCTCTCTGTCAATAATTCACCACCTACCCTAAACAACAATAATTTACATTCAGCTCACTTCTATATTAATCATTTCACTGCACACCAGCATCTTGGCAGCTACTGAAAAGCATAAGGAGTGCTTGCTTTTATTCACTGTCATGTGCCAAACTGTCTCAAAGATAGCAGTATTCAGGAAAAGCCAAACAGTCTGGAGAAGGGCACGAATTCCAGTTCCTAGGCAAATTTCAGCTGTATTACAGATTGAAAGTATTTATACCTAGACTAATCAACAGCACAACCAGCAGTAGTACTACTGTTTGTTTGTTTGATTGTTTGCTTCCTTTTTAATTTATTCTGACTACACGCAAGCTTGATCAGTAACAGATGCAAAGTGGGGAAGAATCCAATCAAGTTGATAAAAAAATGGAGGAAAAGAAAAAAAAAAAAAAAAAAAAAAAAATATCAGCTGGTAGAAGGGGGTTGGGAAAGCTGGAATTGTTGGAATTCCGTTGGCTGGAAATTGCTGAACTGGGTCATTTGATAAAAGTAACATGGATCGAGTTATTTCATATGAAACTCTGAGGGTTCCTGGCTATTTAGCCAAAAGCTAACTGTTAGTGCAAGTAACAGCAGCAGTCAAAGCACACAGAAACTTCTTAGGTTTTGAGTGCCAGGGACGATGGGAATACCAGTTCCATTCTGAATGCAGCCTGGAAAAAAAACCAAAAACCAACAATAAAAACCTGAACTAAACTAAAACCCTGACAGCAGCACCAAACTAATCTGACATCAGCTTCTTCCCCTGAAATGTTTTAAGCAGCAAGACAATGTCCTGCGTTTTTGGCAATCAGTGGATCAGATAGAAGAGTCTAGCAATACAACAAGGATGTGTAATCTGACATGATTAGACAAGGCTCTTTAGGAACAGAACATTCATAATTGAGACAAAGAAAGAGTATTAATAACACTTTCCTAACACGGCAGTTAGCCATTTTATATTTCCTTTCTTTAATCTTAGTGTTTTTCAACAAATCATGGGATTTAATAGCGTGTTTTGGCAGATTAGAGGATTTATGGCCCAGATGTTTTTTGTTCTAAAAATGGATTAGGGTGTAAAGTTTGCTGGAATCCATGGAACATGTTGAGGCAAGCCGGTCATTTTGTGTGTGATTAGTGCCTGCCTTCTGTCTCACAGTCCCTCCATCTGTCACAATTCACCAATGGATCTGGTTAGATTTAGCCTCATGTCACAAACAGAAGTCCCTTTTCTGGGCAATTTCATATTACAGATTCATTTTATGCCGTTTTTATGCCCTAGTTAAAAGACAGAAAGAAGCGTGTGCGTGCACGCGCGTGTGGAGATGTGAAGAGGGGGAGGGAGTCTGATATATATTAGCCTCTCCTTTAATGTTTGAAAAATAGACTGGGGCTCGGAGTCTCCCATCAGTATTCTATCCTACAAATCACATGCAGATCATAATAAGTATAATCTACACTACTCTAAAGGAACAAAAATGACAAAGTGTCACATTTAAAATTAAATACTATTAGCTGTGCCGGTGATGCTTGTAACATTCTAAAAGGAAATAATTCAGTGACTACTAAGGCTAAGCTCTAGGCTGTGAATTTGCAGCAAAACAGTGGACGTTTGACCTACTATTAGCAGCATGAATAGGAGTGGGAATGTAGGTCCGTGTAGCTGTGGTTTCTTACACATTTCTGAATGACAGGTGGTGGCGGGGAGCATTCACTGGATGAAGTTTCTCTTCCCAGCCATTTATGTATCTCATCTCTATAGCAAACCACCGCCACCTGTGGTTTATTTTAATGTATTCACAAGTTTAAAGAGGAGGAAGAATTAAATGGTCTATTTTTAAGAGTTTAGGATTGCTGGCATGATCAAAGCTCCCCCTAACTCTTATCCGGTTACATCCTGCTGCATACAAACCACAGGTTTAACCTCTGCAGCATCAGGGAAATATTGAAATTAATGGGATCAAACCTCAGGACAACGATTTTGGCACTGAGGTTTCTCATGCTTCTTATCCAGGTGGCTCTGTCACAACAGTAACAGAAGTACAAAGCCTGGACGAGTTTCTGGGCATTACCTTTGAACTCTTTCTCATTAATAATGCTAAACTATTGACGTGTTTTCATCGATGAAAGCTAAAGTGTTTTCTTGTAACTTTCTCTTTTAAGATATCCTTTCTTCTGTCACGTCGTCAGGTTATTTAAATGACCATGATGCTGTTACCAAGGCAATCCAGGAGGCCCGGCAGATGAAGGAGCAACTTCGGAGGGAACAACAAGTGCTGGACGGGAAGGTGGCCGTTGTGAATAGCCTGGGTCTCAACAACTGCAGGACAGAAAAGGTGGGTTTCCGACGCTCCCTTCACATTAAGTACACTCTACAGATACACAGTTTCTTCCTCGTCTTTTTAATTTTTAAACAGAGTAGCTACTTCTTTAAAATAGAAATGAGAAATACAGCGAAAACCGCAGCCAAAAGATGACACAAGAGATGACATGAGTGGGAAGGAGGCAGAGACAGTTAAAGCCCTCGTGAAAACTTTGGAGGCCACTAATTCTCTGTTCCAGCCTGTCAACATGTATTATGAGAAGGTGATCTTGAAATCTCTGGGTCTAAGTGGAAATCTTACTTTATGGAAATGCTTAACTGTGTTTGTGGGATGAGCTGGATTTGAAAATATTCAAGCTTCTTTAGGGACATAAGCTTTGCTGATACTCAGGCTCAGCTTCTGGGTATTTAGCCTTGCGAGGTTGTCATATATGATATTTTGTGACCACTGCAATGTGGCGCGGTCATGTCATGTTAGATGAGTTAACAAAACTGAGCAAATGGGGAATTGACAACACCAAACTGCACCAAATATTTGCAGTGAAACTTAGAGGCAGGAGAATGTATAGACCTCACCATCTTCTGCTTTGGAACTGGCCTGTGAAGGTGTGCTGTGACAAAATATCAACAAAATTCATATTCTCTGCTGACATTTATATGTGTTGTAAGCATTGCCTATGTCAAAGGCGTTGTGATTTGCTGGTTTTCTCTGAAAATACCTGATGTCCTTCCGTGCACTGCCTTGGCTTATGGAGGATAAATAGACCTGCCAGTCTTTGCTGCCACATTTATGGTGAGCTCTCCTTACAACACAGAATCACAGAATGCTAGGGGTTGGAAAAGGATCCTCAAAAGGATTGTAGAGTCCACCCCACCTGCAGAGCAGAATTACCTAGGTCACAGGCTGGTTTGGAATGTCTCAAGAGACTTCACAACCTCTCAGGGCAGCCTGATCCAGTGCTCTGTCACCCTCACAGTGAAAAAGTTTTTCCTTATGTTCACGTGGAACCTCCTCTGCCCCAGCTTGCCCTTTGTCCTATCATTGGACATCTCTGAGCAGAGCCTGGCTCTGCCCTTCGCATCTTGATAAACATGAATGAGGTCACCCCTCATGCTCCTCTATGCTAAAGAGCTCTCTCAGAAGTGAGATGTTCCATTCTCTTCATCACCCTTGTGGCTCTGCTTCAGAGACTTTCAAGCAGTTCCCTGAAGTTCTTCTTGAACTGAGTGGCCCAGAACTGGACTCAATATTCCAGATGCAGCCTCAGCAAGGCAGAGTAGAGGGGGAGAAAAATCTCTCTTGACCTACTAGCCACTCCCCTTCTAATCCACCCCAGGATACCATTGGCCTTCTTGGCCACAAGGGCACGTTGCTGGCTCATGGACATCCTTCTGTCCACCAGGACCTCCAGTCCTTTCCCCCCTGACCTCCAATGGGTCAGCCCCTGTACTGATACGTAACAGCTGCAACCTAAAATAGACATCCAAACTCTGTGTTTATCTCAAAGTTCTATGCTTAGCAAGACTTTTTCCTCATTTTCACTCTTTCCCTGTAGTAGTTTCTGGGATGAACACAAGCCATTGTCATGCAATACAACAAAGGTGACTGTTGCTGCATTAGGTGTAAAGTGAATTTTATTGAAACCACTTGTAGTGGATTTTCACTGTAAAGCCTTGTGTGAATCATTGAGATAGGCAGATAAATTGAATAAATAAAAATGATCAGCTATTTAGCAGAAACTCCAAAGTCAGTCATCCTGGGAAGCTTGTGAGTCAAACAATATTGTCCAGAATGAGCAGATTGCTAATTTGGATAGCTTTCCATTTTCCCTGGTTTTAGATGGAGTTTGATCAATAAGCTGCAAGAAGCCAGCAGCCTGGGTAATGAATGTTAAATGTACATGCGAGGCTCTCACTACTGTACTTTTTTCATCAGTCTATCCTGGGTGTAAGTGATGTAGAAATTACTCCAATTTCATGCACTTTTCTTGAGAGAAAGAGGAAGGGAAAAAGAGGTCAGTGAAATAGGAATCTGATAGTACATACAACCTCTCTGAGCAGAGTAAGAGCACTGGTATGGGGAGAGAGAGACGGAAAGAGAGGGATGGAGCATGTTTATGGCATTTCATATAGAAGAATACCAGAAGAGAAAAGGGAAAAGCAGAGTGTCAGATATAAGAAGAAGTGATCACAAGCACAAAGGAATTTATATTCAAATATTTAAGCATTCTTGAAAGGATGCTCGGAGCAGAAATTTCTTTTCTCTGCTCCCCATGTAGAAATGACTTTAACACTCAGCCAGATGCTAATGCAAAGTGACTCAAGCTATTCCTCGCAAGCATAGCTAAATTGCCGTTATTTGTTAAGCGCATTGAATTCAGCTGTGGATACAGCAGTTGGTTGCATTCAGAAAGCATCTGTACCCTTTTTTTTTTTTTTTTC
>VWZI01007901.1:22155-45013 GCA_013396835.1 Psilopogon haemacephalus
TTTTTTTTAATCCTCCAAAGCAGAGACAACTCTACCTATCTCTCCCCTCTCCTCCCTTGTGCTGGCTGGGAATTGTCAAGTGACAACCGACCAAATCCTTTTGGACAGGAAGCCTTCATCCTGAGTTCTATATACTTGCAAAGTAGGCCTTGTGGTTGGATCAGGAAGCCCATTAAAAGCACTTTGATGGTATGGAAATTCATCTTCATGAAGCACCCAGGCCCCTAAGCAGCATGCTGTTTAGCTGTGGTTACAGATCAGTCATTCACATCGGAGGGCAGTAATTGTGCTGACGGCTTGTTCAGCAATGGAAGTACATAAAATAATCCCAGGCCCTCCACCATGGCATTGGGAGTTAATCTTCTTTAATACAGATCAGCTGTTGTTCTAACACATGACTTTATGATGGCTCTAGTGACTCTGCACAGCCTTTTGATTAAGTAACAGGAGTGGAACCATCTGCATTCACTTTATTCTCTTACTTTCCTATTGTTGGGATTCTCCTTACCCCTTCTGTTTTCACTTCTCACCCTCAAGCCCAGTTGAAGTTTATTTTCCTGTCTAATTCATGCCTCCCGGTGGGCTCATGGAGGGCAGAGAGGAGTTCTTTTACAAGGTAACAAGAAGAAAAAATTGTTTGCTCAGTTGAATTTTTTTCTAAAGCAACTGTAAGACTTGGGGGCTTTGATGCATTTAATGCCAGATTTTTATTGGGGTACACTGAGTTATTTTATTTCACTTTATTTATTTTAATGTGGAGACAGGAAAGAACAGAACCAGTTTGGGGCTCACCCACATTTTCACAGCATTCAAGTTGCTGGGGTGACCACATGAGCCATCAAGCACTAGTTGAGAAGTTGAACTTTTTAGCTTACAAAGTCTCCTCAGCTGTCTCTTGTTTCTAACTCAACAGAGGAAAAGACACAGGCTGTGAAATGTTGGTGCTCATTCTCCTTTGCCATGTACGCTCTAGGCTGTCCGCTGACCTGCCAGCTGTGAAGTTCAGGTCCAGACAGACACTCCAACTTCTCTAAAGTTTGTGTCTGTGTGATCTTGGACTTTCACATTTTCTCTCTTATTAAGAGCAAGATTTCAGAGAAAGGCAAGCGTCACCATTTTTAGTTAAATTGTGTTTAAATTGCTTTCTGGTTTTCACTTCTTTTTTCAAGGGAAAGAAAGATAGTTGTGGAGGTGGATATTGAGAAACAGAGTGATGCAGTTGTTACTGCTGAGGGTTTCCTTTCAGAAACTCAGAGTCCCACTGGACCTCTTAGAAACATCCTCCTGAACTTTTGGGCTGTTACATTTTCTCACTGCTTGCTTCCTTTTAGGAAAATTTTCAGGTGGGGGAATGGAATTAAAATGAGATTAGCCTAAGGTAGCTATGTATCTGTGGGCATATTCATACTTAGAATTGTACATTAAGTACAGAAGAAAGGCTCCCCTTCTGCTACGGTGAGCTTGATCTTTATAGGCAACAAACAGTCATCTGGGGCTATCCCAGATTTTCCTTCCTTCTTTCTTTCAGTGCTTAGTGTAATTATGGAGGCCTGCAGTTCTCTGACACCTGTTTTTAGTTGCATGAACTGCTAGTGCAGCCTACCCATCAAGGTTGGCTCTGTAAGGTTGTGAATACCTACGTTAGACTTTTGGTAGGGATTTTTCTGCTAGGGGTTGCTGGGCAGGCTCTGAGCTGGAAGTCAGCTTTGTGAGTCCCAGTTGAAGATCTTGGGGCTTTTCTCTGCACGTAAACATGACCTGTTATCTGGATCGTGTTCCCAGTTGGGTTGATGCCCCTGGACAGGCAGACCTGCCAGCTGAAAGGCAGGACTTTGGTGGACTTGGAGAGGAAGTGTATAAAAGGAGTCATAAATGAGAAAAGATTTGTAGAAGTGACTAGGATAATTTGGGTGAGTCACTTTATGGGCATACAACTTGGACCATCTTGAGGGACTTCATTTTCAGAGGATTACAGTAAAAGCTATGAGCATCATGATGAACGTGGATTTAACCGAAACCGATTTTAATTGCAAATGCAATAAAACATATTTTTACATTACTTTTCTTGGAAGCATTTCTGTGTGTAAATGAGAAGAGTGTGTATATGTTTTTCTGGTTTCTTGGAAACTCGGGAGCGTAGTCTTATTTGTAATTGTCATCTATAGTTAATTATAGCTTGATATGTGCTATACATAAACAATGTTACCTTTTATACATGTAGCTTAGAGTGCAGATTGTCATCTAGTGCAAACAGCACAACAGGCAGCATCAGCAAGTGGACTTTGGTCTATTTGTTCAGCCCCAAACCTGCCTGTTCCTCTGCAAAGAGAGATGTTCACAAACACAAAGAGCCAGCATGTGTGTGCATGCATACAAGCCTAAAGTGCACTCTTTGAGAGATACACAGCACAAACATGTCCCTAGCCAGTAATGCTCTGACTGTAGTCTCAAACATTATTGTACATACCCTGGTAACTGTAATAATGAGTGAAGGGGACACACAAGCAGGTATTTGAGCATTTGGCCCCAATGCAGGTGCTGGTTTCTGGCTGCTGGTGCCTGCTGCTATAGGTGCAGGCAGCTGGGACAGTTGTGCAAGTATAAATAGCCATGCAAGGGTTCCAGATGTATACAGACACAGTCACATTTGTAGCACGCTCTGAATTCATGTACCTCCTGTGCAGAAGTGTTTCTTAACCTGTGGTACAAGTTGCTTGGAGTATGTCCTTTTAAAAGGCTCTGACATGTACTTGTCTGCTGGACTGTAACTAAAAAGCTATTTGTAACAATATTTATTCCAGCATTCTAGGCAGGATCCTATTTATTACTCACGCTTATGGAACACCGGGTTCAGAATGTCTTTCCTCCCATTCCCACCCAGTCCTCTACTCACCATTCTCCCCACCCCCACCTCCCTCTCATCCCCTTAAGAGTGTGCCAAACGTGAAATGACAGTGACCAATGTTGACTTAATGTGGATGTTTAATAATGAAAAAAGTGTGTCAGTTCCAGCATTAGTTACAAATGGCAGTAAGTATATCGGGTGGCAGCACTGTAATAATTTTACATCCATCATTCCTTCCTGATGCCTCACTGGCTGCCTGATGGATGGGGATAGCAGATTTAACTCTTAAGAAACTGCTGTGATCTGCTGAGCTGAAATGAATTCTGTCCCTGCTCTCCCCTCGGGGAGGAGGGGGATATTAAGAATCTCAAACCCACAGATCCTGCTGTCTTTGAGAAATAAAACACTGGAGCTACTGAAGGCAGAAAGAGGAGCTGATTTAGCACATGGGATTAAAATTTCTCTTGTAGTAGAGAATTTTACTTCAATAACATTTTTTTTCTTCCCCTAATGGTTAAATTCGAACCAGAAAGTCAAGAAAAAACCTGCAAGAGAGAAGGGCAGGGAGAAGAAAAAAAAATTTTAAAAAAAAGAGAAAGGTTGGTAAAACAGACCCCTGACCTGTACTTGCCACAGATGCTTACAGTCCATGGGTCAGACTACACAAAATAAATTGTCATGATTGAAACTGGGAAGAACAGGATCTGGCACAAACAAGGGTTACCAAACAGGAGAAACCAACTGCAAATAAGTCCAGAGGTGCAGTACTAACATCACAAACCAAAATCACTTTGTAAGAGTTAAAACCTGCCCATTTTCATAATCTCCTTAGTATTTTACTGGAAAAATACTTTCAGCATTCACTGCGACTTGCTATTCATCTTCTGACCACAGATACTGCATACGCACACACACCTCTGCAAGTTCAGCAGAGCTCTAATATATGTGCCCTGTAATTTGCACCCCACTCTATTCCTCACTGTCCTGTTAAACACTAGGAAGGATGATCAGTGTAATGTTTTTATTCTCTTCTTGCAGTGTGAGCAGATCCCCATTTGGAATAATTACTATTCAATGTAGGGACCAGGGAGTATCTTGCAGAGAATGGACTGCTAGAGTCCCATGATACAGAAATTAACATACTACTTTAACAACTGTTTTATGCCCTTCTTTATTACCCTTTTCCCCCTAGCCTCATCCTAATTTTGTCTTACTAAGGTTCTTTGCCAGCAGAAATTCTTATATGCAGGTCTCAGTCTTCTTTGTTAATGCTATCAACAGAGAGCAGACAGTTTTCAGAAAGCATGACAAGAAGGCAAGCAGGTATTATGTCATCACCTATCCATCACCCTGAATGTCAGCCTTTCTGTAAGCCAAATCAGCAGGCTCAACAGGATCTTTCATGTTCAAGGAGTCCTCTATTCAACAGGGCTACTGTATCCATTGTCGATTCTCCTGAAACTTTTCTCAGATTTAATTAAAAGCACATGGCAAGTTTACACTCTGCAGAGATTTGGTTTTGCCCAGCACTGGTAACTAAGCATTAAACATTTTGATTTGTTTCAGCTGAAAGTTTATTTCTTTTTCCTTTCTGTACCCCCCATTATTTTTACCTTTTTCCCTTTTTTTTCCCATTTGCTTTGTGGAGCCTGTGTGTATTTATATTTACAGCCTCTGCATTTAATGGCCACATGCCTTGTTTTCACAGATGGCCAGTGGAAGACTTCCCCTCCCCCCTTTTCTCTTAGTGAAGCCTGCCTTTGGTTTTGCTAGTTTTGTCACAGTGCCACTACTCTCAGTTAGCAAGTGCCTACACATGGGAGGGAGAGATTCTGCAATAAGGATTTTCTTTTATTTCCCCCAAGGATTTTTGCTCTCTATTTTAAAAGACCTTTTTTTTTCCCCCCTTTTTAAAAAATCCTGATTGACCATCATCTATTAAATGCCCAGATACATTTTTTTTCCATTAGCAAAATAAATATCTGTATTTTTTGTGTGTCTTTAGTGCATCATTATGGGCAGGGCAAGGTAATAAAAAATTAGACACACAGAGGGAGGGGCAAATTCTGCCCACAGATGTGTGCATGAAATTACAGTTGAAGTTAAGAACAGCAGGCAAAGAGGCAAGGGAAGAACCCTGGATCCTTGCAGCTGTTGAAGTCTGAATGGGAATTTAAGTCTTCATTCACTCTGAGGGCAGATATTGGAAACATTCACAGGCTAGTGTGGATCACAGAAGACTGCATCTGTTTATACCTTGGTGGAAATTTTATTCAGCCAGTAAAGATGGATCAGCTCTCTTCTAAAAATAAGAAACAAACAAAAAAAACCCCACCTAACCAATTTGGAGTTCTCGTTATGTCTTTTGAGCTTTTTCAGTCTCTGGGTTTAAGTTCTAAGCTGTGCCCTACAGCCACGACAGTTAATCACTTCCTGAGATTTTGTTATCATTTTTGCATAATCGAGGGCCTCCAACAGGTAGAGCTTTCAGCACAGTTGTGGGCACCACTATCACTGCAGTTCCTCTCCTGAGAGTAACAGAGACTGAGCCTTCTGTGAATCATGTTGACTTAAGCCTCCTAAGGGTCAGCCTGTCCTGTCCTGCCCTGCCCATCCTAGAATGCACAAAGAGTAACTGGTGTGTTTTGGGGTTTTTGGACTTGACCTTTAATTGAGCTGATGCTGAGGAGTAGACAAACTCTTAGTATGTGAGTGAGAAAATGTTGTGGTTTCTTTCTTAGGAGATAACCTGGATAGCACGTCAACTTTTTCATTAGAACTGGAAAAAATGTAAGCAAAGGTACAGCAGCCTTCGTAATTTTAATACCATCTAGGGAAAACTGCAAAAGAGTAGACAATACATCTGCAGTGCTGCTGTGCAGCAGAGTCACCCATTGTTTAATTAACAATTGCCAGGAAAGCAGAGCCTGTGATCTTGCTTTCTCTATATGTGCATGTAGACCTTCTTTCCCAGGATATCCTGTGTGGGTTGTGATTTTAATTTTGATTCATTTTTGCTGTGCCACCTCTTTTCTCCAATTAACCCTTTCCTCAGTGATGAACTGGAGCAGATGCTTCTGACTCTGAAATCCTTCGTTAAAACTTGTGCAGCAGATTTTATCCAGAGATCTCAATATTCTTCACAACAGTGGGAAAATGTCACAATCTCCATCCTGCTTAGCTGGGGAAAGTAAGGTGCAGCAAGAGAGAAATTAATGCACAGTTACAGAGCATGTGCTGCAGAAATCAGTCTAGATAAGAAACTGGGTCATCTAACTTCTAACCTATTTGCAATCAGCAGTTTACAGATGGATGTCATTGAGGTTGGTGCCTATAAGCCCACACTGTGAAAACTTCTCTGGGAAGGAAGTAGTGTTTCATCATTCTGGTTTGCTTTTGCTTTCATTTTTATTTCTTCCATAAAGTAACAGACTGGTGTAGTCCTACTGGCGTTTTCATTTTAGAATCTTGATTTGCACCATCTCTCAGAGCTCATAACCAAAGAAAAGGAGGACCTCGGTGTCCTTATGTTCGCTAGAGTTGCAGCTGTGCATTAGTTTGTTTCCGAGTCAAGTAGTGTATTTTACTGAGGAGGTAATAATTTTTCTAATAAAGATTTGAAAAGAAAAAATCTTAGGGACCTCATAGTTGCCAAGTTATCGAAGATTTTCCTCTTTGTGTTTCATTCTGTCTTCCCTTCAGTGCTTTGAAAGGTACTGATTTGAGAGCCATTAGAAAGCCAATATCTATGTCCACAATGAAAATGACTGCAGATTTCAGCAAATCGTTCCATGGCCGAGTGTCTGCTCCTGAGAGAAGAGCAGTTAAAAGTCTGAACCTACTCAATCCATCTGATTTCTTCTCTGCAACACCTTCTAGGGAATCTTTCTACTGAGTCCATATAGAACTTCCTCTATTACAAACCAGATGCAGTATCTAGGCAGTATTGTTCCAATGTGGATTTGAAAATATACCATAAACCAAAAGACACAGCTCCTATACCAAATGGTGTAGACCCAATTAAGACTGGGTATAAGAACTCTGAAATAAGTACTATAAAATAGGAAGGCCCACAAATAAAGACTGTTATTTTTTTGTTTCTAATGCTGGTTTTAGGCTGTCTGGGTGGATTAGTCCATGAAAAAGAAAGATCTCAGATAAGCAAGGGTGAAAGAGCCGAGTGGGTGGTGCCTGCATTGTTTCTTCATACTCAACTTTGATGCAAAAACAACAACAAAAATCTCCCAAATGATAAATTACTGTGGCATTATAAATAATCTTTCATCTTCTTTGGTGGTCCACAAAGTTTATATAATTGGAAGGCTAAAACCTTTCTTTGTTGTTTCTTCCCTTTTCATTAGTACAGTAGAAGACTATAAAATCGTGCAGCCAGAAGGGATTTAACAATTACTGAGTCAACATTTGAAAGCCTCACTCTATTTTATCATTTTGTGTATGTGCTTTTTATGAATTATACAGCCCTGCAAGCATTACTTAAGCAAGGTCCATGTAATGGAGGATCTGTAATTGCTCTTATTTTTGTTTTATTTTTGCTTTGTCTTGTAATGTGCTGTCAGCAAGAGTCACAATTCCACACTCAAAGAATTACAAGCTTGAGGTTGTATTTTAAAAATAAGATTCAGGGGTGCTGGTTTCAGCTCCTAAAACTACCAGTCTTTGTAAAGAACCTTTGGCAAGTCACATCATGTGTGACTCAGGGTCCATTCTGGTAAACAGAGTTAATAATACTGCCTTTCATTGTGAAATTTTGTGGCTAAATTCACTGGTGAGTGCAAAACACTTGGGCAGTGTGATCTGTTACACAGAAAAACCTAAATAGATGGTTTCTCCAAATAGAGCTGAGAGTTCTCTTACAGGAGTTTATAGGTGTAACAGGCTCTGGACTGCAATATGGTTTGGACAGGGGCATAGACAGTGTGCACAATACCTCCTTTGAAGCACCATGGTATTCTTATGCAGGATTAGAGAGTGAACTGCAAAGAATTCATCATGTGCAAAGCTCTGGATATGGCTCTCACTACTGCCAGTGGTTCCTCTAAGTTCTTCCAGCTCTGTAATACCTACCTCATGTTTTCCACATTTTGAAAGACTGGGGATGAAGATTTTATAACACAAGCTATTCCACAAGCTATTCTGATGTTTATTACTGCAGGAGGTAGAGGAATTGCACAGAAAGATTATTTTTGCAGTCTTCACTCGTGTCAGATGTAGGATAAGACTCTTCACCTTTTTGGAGAGCTAAGGAAAATATCATAATTCTGAATGGATAACACCTGGCACCACCAGCATGTCTGATAATTAAAGATGTTTTTCTGTCATAAACAGAGGTGAACTTTCATTGCAGGATCATACTCCAGCAGCTAATCTGCCTAGTGCTTTAAGTTTTGATGCATACTGGCCAAGGTATATGTCAGAATCGTTGATATTTACTGGGGCTTGGTGAGAGAAGACTTCTGCCTCAGCACCACAAACCACATTAAATGCTGTCACGGACCCTGCTTAACAATGTAAGATGAAAAACAGCTTATCAAAGTTCAGTCTATTTGAAAATACCACCTTTAGGGTTTAGATGGGGGAACTTTTCCTGCAGAGTAATATGATAAATAGATGGACAAACTGCACTTGGAGGGGGAGTGAGGAGGGGGGGGACACTAAAAAGGACAATAACAGGCAACCATCTGTTTCTTTTTACATATTGACAGTGAAGGGAACAAGAGTAGCAGGGACTTTGTTCATCAGGGTATTTGTAATTCTTAGGTGCAAGAGCTGATCAGCAGTCCATAGGTAATCCTGTTTGGCTCTCTCCAGCTTTTCTACAAACCCTTTTTTTCCTTTTCTTTTCTTTTTTATTTTTTTCCCCCTGGCCTTTCAGTTCACTTGGAGTAAGAAAAGGAAGAATGTGAAGACGCATGCCCGAACACTCCTCCTTCAGTATTCCATACTGACTGTATCTTTGCAAGCATCAAACTGAGAGGAAAAATATTCATATCAGGGGAAATGGGGGCAGGGTTAGGGGAATTGAAAAGTGAAGAGTGGACTGCTTCAGTAAAACTGCTAACCTTGAATTATGCAATCAGAAAATCAGCTCTTGCCAAAATGCGATTCTGACAGAGTTCAGAGTGCTGTCAGTGTTTGCCAAATACCCCAGCCAAAAGGATGTCTCAAAGAGGGGGAGGAGGGATCCATTGCCATATGCCAAACATTCACAGTGTTCTGGAAGAACTGTGGAGTCCTGCAGGAGTGGAGGTGTGTGCATGGTCTCAGGTGCACCCAAAGCATTGGTATCATGATCCAACACAAGACAGGAGCGGTGAGGTCAGGGGGGTAGGCAAATGTTTCACAGTGACTTTACTCCACCTTCCAAGGTTTTGCTTCACGTTTGCATAGTAGCAGGAGGAGTTCTGGCAAACATCAGGCTGCTCTGTATATGTTTTGACTCTTCTTGGTTTATTTTCTTCAATGAAAGAGATGGCAACCAAGTTCTTGACATTTTTAGATCAATGTTTTGTGAAACTATGACAGCTATCCGTGACAGAGAGCCAAGTAACTTTTGCAGCTGACCACAAAACTTGAGTCTGACTTGCGGTGCTTAGTCATTTTTTATATCTCTCTCTATATATATATATTTTTTTTTTCCCCTGCCTGACACATTCCATGTGTGCATGTGTTTCTCATTGTTCTTTTAAATATAGTTATAATACTGCTAGGAGCCGTGGTATTAATCTTCTCCGGCAGATTACTGTCTTTGATTAATAAAGTTTTAGAAGCTTCACATTGTGGCTGTTGATGAAACCTCCCTGCTTAGACTTTGAACAATTGAGCTATTGTCGGATTGATGGCTGTCTACCGTATTGTCTTTTCTTGGTTTGCCCATTACAATTTTAAATGATCCAGACAACAGAGCTCTCACTGTGCTTGTGGAGAGTCTCTCCCACAGTCTAATAGAAAGGACCATTACGATAGCTTTCCCAACCTTTGCTGAAGTTCTCCATAGAGGAAAAAGGTGTTTGTAAGATGTCTTTCATACTCTGGGGTGTGATCAAAAAAAGGCAGAGGTTTAGAAGAAACAAAGAATTGCTTCATCTTTAGCAACAGATCTCTATGGTTCTCCTGCAAGAGCAGGATTCCTTACTGTTACTTTTTGCTGCTTTGTGCTGTATGGCTTTTAGCAGGTCTCAACAAACAATTCTGTACATGGCTGCCCCAGATTTGAACCAGCCTTGCCTGTTCTTCCCAACAGTATTGATTTTAGGCTGCATTGCTTATAGGATGTATATATAGTATTTTATGCCTTTGAGGTATGGGGCAAATCTGAAGTGAAGGGATTATCATTCTGGTTATTCTTCTGTAGCTTTAAAAACCTGGAAATGTGGAATTTTATCAGCTGATCTCTCTTCCCCTTTTATTTCTCTCTCAGCAAGGTAATTAGATGTAGAGCTTGATAAAATGGTAAAATTATTTAAAAGTATAGTCCAACGTAGTGTTCAGGAATGTGCCACTGCCTCCTGAATTCTAGTGCTGTATGGTAACTGCATTACTGAAGCAAAACTAGAAGTGGGTTCATTCAGATTGGATATTAGGAAGAAGTTCTTCACCCTGAGGGTGGTGCAACACTGAACAGGTTGCCCAGGAAGGTGGTAGAAGTCCCACCCCTGGAGGTTTTTAAGGCCAGGCGGGCTGGGGCTTTGAGCAACCTGATCGAGTGTGAGGTCTGTGGCAGGGGGGTTGGAACTGGATGATCCTTGAGGTCCCTTCCAACCCTGACAATTCTCTGATTCCGAGTGAGGTGCTGAACCCAGCAAGTGTGTACTCCACCTTTTAGCACTGGATGTACTGCAGTTTGAAGCTAAATCAACACAGCGGACAGTGGCAATTCTAAGAATGTGTAATTTGCTGTAGAATCAAGGTGGCAATGATAAGTAGACCATATTTTTTTATAAATTTGAAACCATTGTGGACCTCTGGTCTGAAGTTCTTAAACAGGTTCTGTGAGAGGAGACTGGACTAGCAATGTCAGCACAGAGTTGGTTTGTTTTTTTTTTCATTTGTTTCTTTGCAGCTTTCATAAATATTTTCACTATAAACCCAAAGGTAAAGAGATGCTTCTATCAAACAAAACCCAGTAAGACATCAACTGGATGCTTTCAAACAAAACAACATGGGAATGTTACTTATCCCCTCTTGAATATTTTGTAGTTGTGAAAGTGTTTCTGTGCATCTGGTTTGGAGAAAGTCAGTTGCCATGTGTTTAATGGGAAGAGCATAGGAGATTGGAGCATCACTTACGTGCAGTCAAGCTTTTGCAGCCTGCCAGGGTTTCACTGTTTCACTGATCTCTTTCTGCTCTCCTAACACTGTTGCAGAGGCTTAGGAGACAGCAGGCTTTAGACTCATTCTTGCCTCAGTACTTTTAAAACTGAAGTATTTCTAAACATTAATACAGAGAAGTAAAGCTGGCTGATTTAACATCCTCTGTTTCAAGAGCAACATCCTGTGGAAGTTCTTTGTCACCTTATCATTGCTGATTGTATTACACTGTTACTGTCTGTGTTTAAGTAGCCGGGAGTAAATTGTCACCACGTTGAAAGAATGATCTCCCAGCTCACCGACGTTTCAGCTGTCTGGAGAGCCACCTCCAGGTACTGGGGCAGAGCAGCACAGCCTGGGAGCAGCACTCATCTGGCATTCCTGTGTAGCCCCTTTTTGATCTTGCCTGTGCTCTCTCACTTCATCTAATAGGACTGTGCCTCAAAATGCAAAACTGCTCAAGATGGATAATGGCAGAGCATTTGCAGGCTTGTTGAGTCAAACTCTGATCAAGGAGCCATAGCTGGTAGCATTCACTGACCTTAAGACTCAATCAGATCATGTCTTCAGAGTGAGGTTCTGAATGTAACTGCCTCCAACTTCAACAGCTGCATTTACTACATTAAAAAAAAACCAAAAAGCTGTTAAGCCTGTGCCCTTTGCGCTTTCAGCTCTGTTTCTCTAAGAGGTTTATACATGATTCAAGCAAAGTCTACAACAGAATAACATACCCAACAAGAGGAGATGTTCTTTTATAGTTTAGGTCACTGTCAGCATTTTAAATTATTTCTGACAACAGTTTTTGAACTCTATCATTACGAAGTTGAGGGTAATTTTTTTTTTTCTCCAAGGAAAAAAATCAATATTTTTCCATTATATATCTGAGAGAGATTTGGAAGAAATACAAAGTCAACTTATTCCTGACTCTCTGTCTGTTGAGAGGCTGCTTTATAAATGAGAGCTGAGCTAAAACCAGTAGATCAAAGAGTTTGGTGAAGCTAGGTGCCTGAATAGTTCAGGTACTTATTCAAAGCTTTTCCAGGCTTTCTGGATCTGCTCTGCCTGGTAGTGTTACAGAAGCCCTTTTGCTTGAGATAGGCAGACCCTGCTGCACGAGTTTTTCCTGCAAAAACCAAGAAGATAAATCATCTTGCCCATTTTTGATGGATGTAGTGGGTTTGCAGTGACATGCCCCCCCACCTTTTAGAACCCCGGCTAAAACTCAGGAAAACACACTGGAAGTTAATAAATGAAGCCTTATATTTACAGCAATGCAAATATACAAGCAAATACTTACAAGATATAACAGATATTTACAGAAATATACAGTAAAAAAGCAATACAGACACCACACCCCTCCTGGAGACCAAAATCCCCAAGAGAGGGAAACCAAACCCCCACTTACCACCTTTCCCTCCTTCCCCCAGCTTTATCTCACCACTTGATGATGCTGCAGATAAGCTGAAGATCGGTCAGAAAGATTAGTGGCAGGAAGGAATGAATGGTTTTAGTGATTTTACTCTGAATTAGTTCAAAGGCAGAGAGACAAAGGAAAGAAGCTGCTGAAGCCTGCGCCGACCCAGAGCCGACTGACTGCGCAAGCACACTGCCTTATCTGGATGTTTTGGGAACATTCTCAAAACAATCCTCTTTCTTCTCTCTCAGTCAAAACTGGGTGAGGTGACACAGTGTTTAATTTCTCACTCTCAGGCAACAGTCTAATTTCTCACACAAATTCTCCAATTAGCTCAAACCAACACAATGGAGAAGTGTCTGGTTAGATACAGAGCACCAGGACTGCAAAAGAGACCCGCAATGAAAATGAATGTGAAGAGCAGGAAAGTTAACCTCCTGTTCCCTAAACTGTGTGAGCATGTGAAATATGAACAGATTAGTCTAATTTATAACTCTCAAGAAAATCTTGGTGAAATGACTGGCACGAATTTGAACTGTTCATTGAATTGCAGATGCAGGGACACCACGTTACGTAGTCACATTGTTGTCTTTTGTGTTTTCTTCTATAATACAACCCGGTGACATTATTAGGCTACATAGCATTCTTGTAAAGTCTCTGGTTGTCAAGAGAAATCTGCAAGTTATTTTAGTTTGTTGATCTTTAGCAGTCATCTGGAGTGGAACAGAGCAGCAAAACAGCAATCTTTCTTGCAGGAAGCAGCTTAAAAGTATTTTTTTTTCAACAGGAGCCACTTTATTGCCATATCATGTCATTTTCTTAGCTTTGCAGAAGGCTCGGTGCCTAACATTTTGAAATGTTAGTATTACTTTCCTGAAAGATTTAGTCTTAAACAAGATTGTCAGGAAGATAGAATGTTTATAAGCAAAAGTCATTGGCAAAACAAAAACAGTTGGAAAATGAAACACCTTTGTATTTGTAAAGTCAAACAATTCAGGGGGAAGTGAGGTGTTTTGAAGAGAACATTGGAATTAATGGCCCTGGCATGTTGTTCTGGCAATGTCTTTAGACACCACTGCAGCCTGACAGATTAATTGGCAGCACACTCCAGCCTGTTGCAATCCAGGGTTCACAGATAGTTCTGACTAGATGAATGACATACAGGGTGTCGGTAGGGTTGGGTGAAACAGTCTGGACAAGAACACAAACTGCTGCCCAAGTATCGTGTTTAATTCAGACTGACCCTTTCCCGAGGCCTGATTAAGTTTGAACTATAGAGTGGGAGGGATTTTCCCCCGATGGGTTGCTTTCCTAAAATATCACCTCTTAAAAAAAAAAGGAAAAAAGGGCAAAATCATCCATGTTTCTGCACTCCGATTGCAGACTGGCAATAGAATAAAACAATAAATCCGTTGCAAAAGACATGTATCATCTAAACTTCCAGTCCAGCTTTTCAGTCCCAGCGACACAGAGAGTTGAGATATTCTTCAGATGTGCAGCCAGTTTTGTCATGCCTAACTAAACCAAACTTTTCAACACTATGAAGTTTGTTCATCACTCGCTAATAAGCATGTTTTAAAAAGTACTTGGTAGAGTCTGCAAGAATATCCCTTCCAGGAAAAAGTATTATTATCTGTTCTGAAGTACCTGGCACGGTAAACTGTTGTGAATGAATTGTTATCCAGCTCCCGTATCAACCTGCTGAATTACCTGTGACCTTTGCAGTTAACAATGTTTAATTACTTTCCTGATCCAAACCCTGTCATCTTGCCCATACAGGACAAAACAACATTGGAGACCCTGACTCAGCAACTGGCAGTAAAACAGGGTGAAGACGGGAAGTTTAACCACGCAATGATGGATTTCAACATGAGTGGAGATTCTGACGGTCAGTACAAATGGCTTATCCTTATTTCCAGATCTGTGTGTACATGTCAACAAGATCTGGAGGAGAATCCAAGTGCATTGGAGGCCTATGAGGAGTTAGAGTGGTTAGCAATAAGTGACTACGAAATGAGGCAGGAAGAACTGATTCATCATGCGGTGTTCTAACTCTGGAGGTGATTCTGAGCTTTCTCTGTGCACTGCAGTTTTCAAGACTGAACAATGTACATAATTGTGATGCTACAAGCAAGTAAGGGAGACAAACAGATGTGAGATAAATGAAATCACACAGCAAGTCTGTGAATTATAGACCTGATCATCCATACACGTTTCACACTCTACATCTGTAGGAACTTTCTTAGTCTGGTAAAGCAAGAGTAATGCTTATTTTGCTTTTGTTGCTTGTGTTGTTATGGAGCAGTGAGCACAGAAACAGGCAGATTTGTAAATGTTCATGTGCTAGTTAGAGAACTGCTGAAGATGAAGTGCCTGATGTTGCTGTATATCACTGAAAGTAGGTAACATGATGTGACCAATGTTCTGTAAGCAAGGCAAGAAGAAATTAAAAAGAAAGTCTGCATTGATAAGTATTTGGTTTATATTATGAAGTACTAAAAGGTGGTTTAGGAAAGCTGTTTAATGCTTTGTGATGAAAAATAATTGAACTCTTCATCAAGTCTGTACATTGTGATACCGAATCAATAGAATAACTGAAAACTATACAATATACAATATTCCCTTCAAGTAAGAAAGAAGAAACTCTGTTAACCGATGTGAACACTGACTCACTGAATGTTCAGTGCCTCACACAGGTTACTGAGGCATAACAAAACACAATCTGTGAACATTTTCCTTTGCAGGAAGTGCAGGAGTTTCAGAGTCTAGAATTTATCGGGAATCCAGAGGCCGCGGTAGCAACGAGCCCCATATCAAGCGCCCAATGAATGCCTTCATGGTATGGGCTAAAGATGAACGGAGGAAGATCCTTCAAGCCTTCCCTGACATGCACAACTCCAATATCAGCAAGATACTAGGTAAGAGTGATGCAGCACTGTTCTTTCTGTAGTAATGCTAAAAAAAAAAAAAAAAATCTGATTAAATAGATCTGAGCACTTGACACAACAGAATTGTTGTCTTTATTTTGCTACTTAGCGACTGCACCAAGGGCAGCGCTGTGCTGCCTGGCAGTGTATGTTAACCATCACCTGAAATGTTATTGTGTTTTCATCATTTCTTAAGATTGTGATGGTGGTTTTGGTGTAAAAACTCAAACTGAATAGACAACACCAGCTCATTTCATTATACTTTTGAACAAGCACAAAACAACTGCTGCTGTTTATTTGCCTGTGTATTTCATCTAACTAGATTCTATGGAGTGGGTTGTTAGTACTTTCTGTTCATATCAGTGGCAGTCAGGAAAAGATCCTAAGGTACATCCTTTTATTTTATGTACTGTCAGTTTTAAAGGATTTTTATTATGTTCCTGTTACATTAATTTCCCTTTAGTATATTGTTTCTATCACAAGCTGCTTTTATTCTAAGTATTCTGAAAAGATTCCTGAAATCAAGAAAACAAACATCAGCACTGATTCCCATAGCGCTGCTCTTTACATCCCAAGTAATATTTGTCACACACATCAGCTACTGAATTTCATGCCATAGTCTTCCAACTCTTCACTCCTTGCTCAGAATCCCAGGGCCACCTTCTCTCCTACTTTATGCCTCTGTGATGTGCCAAATGATCCAGAAAGGTGAATGAGGATCACTGAACCAAATGAGCTACTGTTCTACAGGAAATAAAACCAAAACTGTGAGCAGTTTGGAGATGTCGTGTTTGTCTTGATAAAGGCTGCTTTATGGAATTTAAGCATCCCCCAGGCCAGAGGCTAGAAACTTAAGCAGGGAAACATGTTTACCTGGGCTGCAGGTCTCATTGGTCTTGCAGACAACTCGAGACATTGTTGTGCAGTTGTTATGGCAGCATTAACCAACTGCAGAGCTGGTAAATATGCTGACTGGTCAAAGGTTTGAAGTGTAGCTTGATTAGAGTGGTATTATGAAAAGTTAGCGGGGGGCAAGTGGAAATGAGATAAATTGGTCAGAGAGGCAGAATGTATTGGCTGTGGATGGAAGATGTGATGATATTAACCCATGATTAAAAGGGTGGCATGAGATGACTAGATTAGTTATGGGGACGGGATTAGAAAGCTAAATTGGTTATGTTGATGGCAAAATAACCTTATACTGGTTAAAAGGGATTATACTGGTCAGAGGTGTATGATGTGATTAGGCTGAGGACAGGGCAGTAATAGTTTTGGTCTGTTTCTAAATTGAGAGTAGACCTGGTTCAACCTGTTTTTAGATAATCAGCTTCAGAAATCTACAAGATCGTTCTGAATGGCCCTTTTCATATAGAAAGTACAAAGAGAGCTTGATGTTTTCCTTCTTAACTGATTGTTTTGGATAACAACCTCCGACAGCACGCTGCTAATTCATTCTGCTTAAACCAGGCGCTTGAGCTGGGCTGACATTTTATGCAGTCTCTGGGGATCCTGGTTGACATTTTAAAGGGCTTCTAAGCATTTTATAATACCCTAAAATCTGGTTTTAATAAGCCATTCTGCTGAAATTGTTAACATAAGGAATCACCTTTTACTATTTGGCGCTAGATCAGGGAGATATGGGGACATCTTTTTCTGATTAGATATACAGTAGTTGGAGTAAAATGTGCAAATTCATTACAGATCCTGTTGAGGTGACAGACAGTATAGCTGACTCCAAACTCTTTCTGTTTGGCTGCCAGATATGGGGAAAAGCAAGGTCTGAGGCAGTAAGAGATGATATTTCTATTTCCTTCCAGCACCGCATTTAATTTTCTTGTTCCACCTATGCAATGGAGAGGGATGTCCTGACATCTTCTTTCTCGCCAGAAGTGTTACAAAGGTCTTCTCTCAGCTGCAAAAGGCTGGTCTTTTGAAGTCAGCAGGGAGCTCTCTGCTAGCTGGCGCAGGGTGAGCAACTAGAAGCTTACAGTTCAGTTCAGCCAGGTATTAGGGTCTCCTTATTAAAAAGCCACCATTTTTCCATAACCTTTTTTCTTTTTTTTTTTAGCAGCGCTGTTACACGCTGAGGTCAGGAAGCTCATTGTCACGAGGAGTAGCTTAGATGGAATTGTTGCTGATTTAGGGTCATTTTTGTAGTGAAATGAGAGGAGATGCCCTTCCCGGCACTAGAATTCTCTGGGGATTATGTTTGACACTGTGGTATTATGTTTTGAGCATAAAAATTAGATACATGGATTTGTCACTAAATTCATCTGTGCATACGTTTGTCATCCATCTGTTCATTGCAACTTAAACTTGCAGATAATGATTTTTTTTTTTAGTAAATGTTAACAGAGTGCTAAAACGGGTCTGCTGGACCCTATCAATTTAATAATGCATTGTTTAGATATTTTGGTAAATATTTTAATTAATTTCACTGAGAAATCTTCGTAAAGAGATGAGGAAAAGCTCAAGTTAGATAAAACCTTCAGATATTATTTCGTGCGTGTATGTGTGCAAATACAAACCTGTGCAAGTGTCTGTGTATGTATGAGTACTTTTTTAAATGGAAAAGCAGCCCGATTCAGGTAGTCAGTTTGAAAATTGTCAAATGGACCAAAAGTTAGGCAGTGTTACTGTAGAAGGGTAAAATTAGCCCCCCAAATTAAAATCATTAGACTAGCTCAGAAGATCTGGAAGCAAAAATGAAGCTATGTATTTACAGCAAAACTAAAATCTAAAATCATGAAATATAATGTATACTTACAAATATATATATTTACAGATATTTACAAAGTAGAGACAGCACAAGGACCCTCTTAAGGACCCCAGTCACCCCTCTGGACAAATCCAGAGGGGCTTCCAATAGTCTCCTTCTTTCCCCTTCCCCTTCTTTCCCTCTCCTGTTACCTCTCAGACAGTTTGCACCAGCAGGCAGGTCAGGATAGAGACAAAGGGGCTATGCAAAGCAGAGTTTGCGGAGTAGTGAAGAAGAAAGAATTGTTTGTGCAACTGAATTTTATCCCCATCAGCAAGCAAATGGAATCTCATAGATTTATCTTTGTTATTATTTTTGCATCCAATAGTCAATTATTTACTTTTTTACCTTTTGTTTTGTATTCAACATCTCTGGAAAATCCATCCCTTGTTCACAGTTAAGACGCAAAAAAACTAAACTGAGCCTTAAACTGTAACAGTTACAAAGAGATGAAAATTCTAGAGGGAGAAATTTGGCTTCGAACCAATGGTAAGCAGAGTTTCTGACCACACCTCATGCATACATGTGTGTGCACCCAAGCACAAGTGTCATGGTACACATAGGGGAATCTCTTTTCTGCCCTGGGCAAAAAGTAACTGGACTCCACAGCTGTCTTCACAGCCGTGGTGTGAACACAGCTCTAAGTGCCCTAGCTCACTTTGAGGATAGGAGCCATGTTTGGTGCTACAAAAATCTTAGAATTTTCTTATTTATTTTCTAAATACTTCAGCCACCAGATCAGGCAGAATTGTCCAAGAACCCTGCCTGTAATTATGCAGGCATCTCCAGGGAGGGGAATGGGTTCTTGCTCTCATAGTCAAGGAGAAAAGCTTTGCATACTTGACCCACTCAAAAGCTTTCTAACGCAGATGGTGAGCAGAAAGCTCACCCAAGAGTGTAAATCTTCTCTTGAAAAGAAAGATTTCTCAAGATTCTTCAGTCACACCTTGTTTGTGCTCAGGTTTGGCGCTGAGTGTAGATACCTGTGCCTGCCTATTTATAGATACATAAACCAATGACAGATAAAGTATTATGAAAGCATTTTCTCCATCCAGTTTTAGTGTGTTGATTGATGATACTCATTCACAGCTTATGTTGCCTGTGGGCAAAAATTCAAAGATCAGAGTTACATATTCTTCAAACATTCAAAATTTCAGATCAAGACTGATCAGAGATGATCAGGGAGCTGGCTGGAATTTGTGTATTCCTAAGAAAAGAAATGAAAATGGTAAAATGTAAAAAGCAGGGGGCTTCCATCAGAAAATGTGCCCTTTTTGAAAATTTATTCTGACAGCATTGTTTGTCCAGTTATTTATGATACTTCAGAACACACTAGTAAATCATCTTTAGTAAATTTTGTAAAAATGGTAAAGTCATAGCATACACTACTAAATTATATTTAGTATATTTTGTAAAAATGGTAAAGTCATAGCAAGAGGAGAGAGCACCGCAGAAGGCAGCTATTAAAAATTTGCTATGAAGAGAGGTGAGGCTGCCATGAGTTCTGTGTTGTTGAGCTTGCAGCTTTGGAAGGAAAACCATAATAAATGACATTTATTTATAAATATTGTATGTGTAGCTATATGTACAAATATTATGCATCAAATTTCAATTTTTTTGACCCTGATCTTGCAAAGACTTAATTTGTTTGCCTAACTTCACCCACTATTTACAAATCTTTTCACATGAGGGGGTAGGAATCTGCCTGCCCAGATCTGACTGTAGGATTCA
The DNA here is from genome assembly GCA_013396835.1 of Psilopogon haemacephalus. Lineage (NCBI taxonomy): Eukaryota > Metazoa > Chordata > Aves > Piciformes > Megalaimidae > Psilopogon > Psilopogon haemacephalus. The sequence goes on from VWZI01007901.1 coordinate 42,159, forward strand.
AGCAAGTGAGCCAGCATCACAGGAGAGGAATTGTGCTGGGATAGAACATTTTCCTGGCAGTTTTGCAACAAGTGATTTTAATTTCTACCTTTATGCCTGTCCATCTGTTTCAAAATATATCTGAGTTCCTTCATTGCAGATCCCTTCACAGCACCTAAATCAAACATCAAGAACACTGGAACAGGTTTCCCAGGGAGGGAGTTGAGGCCCCATCCCTGGAGATATTCAATGTCAGGCTCGACAAGGCTGTGAGCAACACGATCTGGTGGAGGATATCCCTGCTGACTGCAGGGAAGTTGTAGCAGATGACCTTTGGAGGTCCCTTCCAACACAAACCATTCTATGATTTGTTTAAAGACCAATATTTTCAACTTTATTATTCATAAGTAAAAACTGATTCATCAGCAAGAAGTGAGACTGGTGCTGTTTTTCTAAGCCACTGAGACTTCAGCAGGTCTGTGATTAGAGGACTCCAGATTTGGACTAATTTTTATTATTTTCTTTGTATGCTAAAACACCATTGTGCCAGTGTCTACCAGATAGAATTGGAAAGCAGACCTACATCTAAGCATCTTCCAAGAGCTCTGTGTTTGTAGCATCATTCAACACAGAGCCTATCTACGTTTCCATCTTAGGCAGCATTACTAAGTGCTAAATGTTTTGGCAGTCTCCAAATGTTTATCACTGTGTCTTCTAGCCCAAAATCTAGGAGGTACTATGTGTGGAAAGTTGGTGTCACTTTTTATAGCCACTCTCTTTGCCAGAAAAAGCTTGGAGTAATTTCTCTGCAGGAGACAAAGCTGCTGACCAGGATTCTGGCCACAGAGGTTCGCTGCCCTGTGTAACTGCCGCAGGTCCCCACGCACAGAAGCTGTGTAACACACAAAGTGCCATGCATGAGTTTTAGTCTGAATCTTAGAAACCATCCAATGACACTGAGATGGTGCTGTGGCCAAGCTAATATCAATGAAAGCAAACTGTTTCCCATTGTAGAACTAAGCAGAAGATCTCTCCACGTTACGTGTTGTAAAAATCATAACAAGTGGTGGTTCTGACTCCAAAGCAGTGTTTGTTAGTAAGGGAGCGTCCATTGCTCCACTTCAGAACATCATTTATGAATCAATTATCTTCAAGTGTGAGGTAGCCCTTCACTCCAGCAGCACTCAAACTGCAGCTTGGACTAAAGATTCCAAGAGCAGTGGGAGAAATGGTGTCAATAATCAGAAGTTGCTGGGGCTTTTCTGAGGAGAGCCGAATTGTTTTCTTTCCTGGGAAGGGCTAACTGCACTCTCCATATTGCGAGTCTTTGGGGCACAGTGAGCTAAGACCAGTCTGAGTAATAGCATGAGCTAAATACAGTGTGAGTAACCGTAAAAAATGAAGAACAAGAGGAAGTCAAGTATGACATATGACATTATGAACCCATTAAATTGAGAAACGAGTCAAGCTCTTTTTTTTTTTTTTTTTCCAATGGGAAAATTGACTATTTTCCAATAATTTTTTTCCTTTTAGGCCACATGTTTCACAGCTTGGCCCATTCCTGTTATTTGAAATGTATCTTACGCTGAAGCACTTCTATAGTTCATGGAAAAATAAAATAGGATAACTGATTCAAGTAGTTTTAGTTTCTGCTCCCCTATTATGTCCTGTAAGAAATATTAGTTTATAAATTTCAGGAGGCATTTGAAAACAATTGTAAAGTCTTCAATGTTTTCCTAGCTCAAATATCCACACTAACATAGGCAGGGTGTCAGAAACAGAGTTGCCAACAGTGATGCTGTAGTGCAGCTGCATGGAGAGGTGTGCTAATATCCCAGTGCTCTTCCCTTCATGACACATACTAAATGATCTGAGCTGGAGCATGCAGTGTTCACCAAGACTTGGTCTTGGAGTAAAAACCTGCTAAGACACATGGAATAGTTTATAGCTTTCAGAGGCATTTCTTCATGGACCTTGCAGGCTCCTGTGCCCAGAAGCATAGCATTTATAATGAGTATTATAATTTATAATGTGCCCAGAAGCATAGCAAAGGTGGAAGCTAGAAAAAGATGGCATTTGTCATGAAAGACCAAGCTGTAGACACATTATCTAGAGTCTCTGCCGTGGTGGAGCAGGACGACGAGAACGCAGCACATGCAAATAGTGTCTGCTCTAGAACAAGAGGTAAAAGCTGCCAAATGAAAGTGGAAAGGACTTAGCAGAGGAGAATTATATCTAAGGGGTCTTTGGCCATTCCCCTAAAATAAACCACCTTGTTTTCTAACCAAAGATTTATATATGTAGATAGTGCTGAGATTGCTTGTTCTCTGGACGATGGTTTTACTTTCTATGGGAAAGGCATATAGACAAGTTTCAGTAAAATACTGAGAGAAAGCTTCCAGAATCATCTCTCTCTGCCTCTTGGCCATACCCAAGAGGTTTACCAGTCAAATACAAACAAGACCTGACCCCTGTCTAGAGACTCTGACAGATTCCAAGCCCACAGCAATATGACCGTAGGTATCTTGTTCTGGGTGACCTACTTGTTTCCCTGCCTTTCTGTGTTTGTGGACAAGTAGAATCTCATTTCTCATTCTTTTTGTTTTTGGTGTGTGTGTGTGTGTGACAGGATCTCGCTGGAAAGCGATGACAAACCTAGAGAAGCAGCCATACTACGAGGAGCAGGCCCGACTCAGCAAACAGCACCTGGAGAAATACCCAGACTACAAATACAAGCCACGGCCGAAGCGTACCTGCCTTGTAGATGGCAAGAAATTACGCATCGGCGAGTACAAGGCTATCATGCGCAACAGACGCCAGGAGATGAGGCAGTATTTTAACGTTGGGTATGGGACCTTTAAAAAATCTATTTCTTG
>VWZI01007901.1:51478-63274 GCA_013396835.1 Psilopogon haemacephalus
AACAAATCGCTTCTTCTTCTGCTCACACCATTCCTTTTTCTTTTTTGTTTAATTTTGGCCCCAGCCATGTCAACTTCTGATGTTTATTATGATGGAGTGAATTAATGGGAGTGTTGTTTTCAATCTTAATTAACTTCTGCTCTCTCATCACTCATTTTAGTTATTTAATTACACCAGTCATCTAGAGCCAACTTTTTTTTTTTTTTAAGCACTCTGTTTGGATAAGAAGGAAAAAAGACAAAAGACAAAAAAAAAAGACAATTGTTTTTATATCATTATTATGTACAATGTGAAAACAGATATTTGCTCCTCTTTTTTTAAAAAAAAAAAAACAAAACCAACAAACTTTAAAATTTGTTCCCTGTCTTTGTGAACAAATTACTTCTGACTCTTGTGGGTTCTCCTCACATTTGCTGGATGCTTGAGTTCCACCAGGTTATAGAAACCCTCTGGTTTAATTGTGTCACTTTGGGCTACCAGAATACTTTGTTTTAGCTCCAGGTACGTGCCACTGTGGCAGGCATGATGGGAGCAAGTCTTAGACCCATGGGCTGGAAAGCTAGCCTCAAGGAGTTCCATAGGAAAAATGCCCTTGGACTTCAGGGGGACCGAATTTCAGCCCCAAACCATGGGCTGCACTGCAGGGGATGCTTCTGGAGCCAGCCTCGTCTCTCTGGGCACCAGAGGAGCACCTTTGCTGGGGCTGCAGGACTGAGCTCTGCTCTTGGTAACAGATGGTACACCTGTGCCCTTCTCTGGGAGTGCTCTGCTGTGCTCACTGCCTCGGCCTGAACTCAGGTTCAGATGAACACTAGTGTTGGTACCTTGCACATTTCCATCTGAGATACTACGCTGGAGCCTGGCGTTCAACCAGGCTCTTAAATGGGTAGCTTTAGCAGACTATCCACATCCTGCATTTGGATGTTGAAACCGATGCAGCAATCTTAAAAAATGGCAGAAACCAAACAAAGAAACAAAAAGGCTCTGGGGTTCCAAATACTTAATGTCTGTGCTAATATTTTGTTAGGTTCAAAGATGAGCATCCAAATAGCTTTTGGCAGTAGAAGACCAGATTTGAAAATGAGTCAATGAGGCCCTGTTTGTCCTTCTTTCATTTCTTGGGGGGGGGAGGGGAGGGGAAAGGACAAACCAAAACCTAATTTACAAAAAAAGTCTTGTTTTTTTGTTTGGTTGTTCTGTTTTGAGTTGGGTTTTTTCTTTTCCTTTCCCTGGATTCTGTGCCCTATAGCATATAGAGAAACCAGGTTAAAAGAGATTAGGATCATACTAACCTCGAAGCACATTAAGGCAAAATGCCAAGGTGAGCTTCATTTGTCTCTTCCCTGATGAGTGAGGATGGTCTTGGGGAGCCACTGGGTGTGCACACAGGTCATCTCCTCCTAAATCAGGGGAGCCACTTAGGCCGTGCATCTTGTGAGCCTGCAAAACAACAGCAGCAGCAACAGTGCAGAAAAAGGGAAAAAGAAAGAAAAAAAAAAATAAAAACCCAACAAAACTGAGGCACTTGCTTCTAAGCTCAATTAAATAACACAGAGTATATCCTTTTTCAATTTATTCATGCCTTATATTAGTAAAATAGGATTTTTAAGTGCATTTAACATCTTTATTTAACCGTTCCGCTGTATTAATCAGGCCCCCAGAAAAGAACACTAGCTATTATTATAGCATTTAATTAGTTTTGTAACCAAATCCTCTTATTACAAATGCATGTGGAAGAAATTCTTTCTTCGAAGACATTATTTCAAAGATTTGGTTACTGCAGTAGACTCACTCTTTAATTAAATCATTTTTTAGAAAGTAAATTGTCTTTAACCTTTTTACAGCACATTTTCAGAGCTTTTTCTTTTTAATCCAAAGAGATGAGCTGTTATTGTCCCCGAAGAAGCCTCTGACATCACGTTCGTAACATCAAAAATAATTATTCTCCGTGGAAACATAGAACCTTACTTAGCAACAATTCGTCTGCTAGAATGAAAGGCAACTCTATGATGTCTCCACTGTGTAAGGGCACGATATGTCGATAGGAAGTATTTTTGTCTGCCCACCTCTCAACAGAATCATCCCTTCAGTTTGCAAATAACTGTGTGTAATTCACTGGATGTGGATTCAAGTGTATCCTCGATTCACAGGGCATGGGCTGGCTGTTTAGCTTGGTTTATATTTACATTTTTTCAACTTTTATCTTAACTTGTCAGTTTCCCAGATTGAAGAACGTGTCAAGTTCGTTTTTTTCTACTGACTGATTTCTCTACTCCCCAGTGTTTTTTGTCACTGGTTTGCTGAAACAGTATTTATATAGCTCCGTTGGCTCTAAAGCTTTTACTCCTTCTAACATTTGGATTTTACAAGTGAAATGAAAATAGAAAAGAAATAGAGACAATCAAATGCCTGGAGCTTAAAACAAAGTATGTGCAACCTACCATCTCACTTGAAATTTAATAAAAGAAATAATTATGTAAATATAACATAGAGTTATAGATTTATATTTTGTTCATAACACATAGTGTAATATAAGTTGTATATTTTCATGTTTTGGTTTTATGTTATCATTCATGCCACAATAAATAAAAAAAAAAAACAGGAGTTGATGTACTCTTTAAAAAAAAACTACAATGTGGGTTGCCACCATCCTGGGTTTTTGGTTTTTTTGGTTTCTTTTGCATTCCCCTTTTTCAGTATTATTGCCCTGCAAGGCACCAATAAAACAGCAAATGTGTTCTTTACCTATCCTGTGGTCTGTTTCCCACTTATTATAGCGAAGGGTGTACTAGTTAATTTTCTTGTCAGGAAAACAAAAACGGCTCAGTTCAAGGAGCAGAAAACGACATTCTGATTCAGCTTCCCAGTCTGCTCCAAAATTCAACGTTTTCATCAAGTCAACAAAAAAAATCACCCCATTTAAAAAATATCAGTGTTAAAACAGAAGGAAAAGTGTGTTTTTGAGCATTGTAGTAGAGTGGGATTTCTAGCTGAGAGTCAGGGCACCTCGTAAATGGGGGGGATGGTTGAATCCAGAGGTTCGGCCTGTGCTCGTGTGTCCTGGGTTCCTTTCGCTTTCTACAGGCTGATCTGTTAGGAGAGCAAGGCAAATTCAGGGAAATACTCAATTATAAATGCTGATGACACACAGCTATGAAAAAAATAGCTCAGCTCATAGTTAGTCAAAATGTCCCAACATGCTGCCTAAACAGTTCATGAAGTTTTGACAGCAGCATATGGCACAAAGTGGGATGAAATGAATTTGTACCTGGTTTTGACAGTAAGTTATTCTGATGGGTGCTTACTCTCAAGTGCCTACGGCTTGACAGATGTCATTCTTTGGTTCCAGATTTCCTAAAGGGAAAAGAAAATATTTGGGAAAGGAAGAGGTAGCTGGTGGAGGTCCTATGAACCTGCCCACACTTTGCTTGTTTGCCAGGCTGTCCCGGGAGCAGGGTCGCACCTGAAGCAGTATTATCAGTAAACCGAAGGCCTATTTTGGCAGCTTCCGGATCCAGCCCATCATTGGAAACAAACCTGAGCAGAACCATGTAATGCGAGGCTCAGGCCAATAAATGTTGGCATCCTTTAATCTCTTACATCCTTTTATAGAAGTCATCTGTCTGCTTGAAAGTCCAGAGGAACAAACCTGGCTGCAGTGGGCAGCGTGGCTGTCAAATTGTGGTGTAGTTCATGTTCAGTGTGCCTGAAGTGAAGGCAAATATTGTGCTTCTTTGCCCTCTTAACAAAACAAGGATTACCCCTGTCAAAGCCCTGCTGTCTTGTGCCCTTGTTGGCACAGCACCCACAGCCCACCTGAAGCATCACTGAATGCACAGGCCTTCTCACCACCCTATGCTGAGATGGAGGAACATAGCAATACTTTTGTTTGCTGGACTGGTACCTAATGGGTACCAGCTACACTGAAAATATATCTGTTGTGGTGTGAATGGACAAGGCAGAGCTTCGTGAAGACCATGATGAAAAATTCAATGTGAGCTCTAAACATGCAGTTGTAGCCCAGAAAGCCAACCATTTCAGGGGCTGTGACCAACAGGACAAGGGAAGTGATTCTGCCCTTCTGCTCTTCTCTTGTGAGACTGCCCACCTGCAGTACTGCCTCCATTTCTGATGGCCCCAACATAAAAAGGACATAGAACTGCTGGAGCTGGTTCAGAGGAGAGCCACAAAGATGATCAGAGGGCTGGACCACCTCTACTACAAGGACAGACTCAGAGAGCTGGAGCTGCTCAGCCTGGAGAAGAAGAGGCTCTGGGAGGACCTCTGAACAGCCTTCCCATACCTGAAGGGAGCTTACAAGAAAGATGGGAAGGGCTTTTGACAAGGAAGGACTTGTAGCAACAGGATGTAAGAGAAGGGTAATTAATTAATTGCAAGGTGGCATTTTCGAAATTAATATTGTTCATTAATTTTCACTATTCAGAACTCCCACCACCCCGGCCACTAATTTTAATAATAACCGTGTTCTCTTGCAACGGTCATGGAAAGCATTACATAAATTAATAACTGGATCTAGAACGGTTAAGAAATAACTAGCAAAATATAAACATTTAAACCCAGTTGAACCGGCAGAGAAGGTTCTTGCGGTTAATTACACCTCTTGTCCACTAGATGGACTCAAGGAGGTCCTTTCTGCTTACAGCAGAAGGCAATTGGTGAATTAACAAGAGGTTTTTAAGTACTTCCTCACAAAATAGTATTTCCCAACTCATGGGACTAGCTATCACTTAGAACAGTACCCAAACGCTTGCTTGGGGTTCTGTTGGTGTCTTCTTAGCTGCTAACGCTTCTGATTCTTCCCAGGCTTCACAGGACGCTAGGAAAGGAGGCAGCCAATCTCTGGCCTTATCCTGGCTCCTCTGGATGATCTGTGTACCTCCAGGACTTCCTGTCTTGGCAGAAGACTTTCAGGTGTAGGCAGGATGCGTAGCATAATGTCACGCTGGCTATGCAGGCCTATCGTATGGAGGCATTTGGAGCCTGTTCCTGGTAAACGTGAAGAAGGCATTTTCCAGGCAGTTCAGGATGCAATAAAGCAGTGAGGTGGAACACTGTGAGAAGCAGAGAGCAATGGTGGCAGGCAACAGTAGAAAAGCATGAATACAATAGCAGAGCAGGTTGTGTTACCTGCTCATCTCCTTTTATCAATACAGCCCGAGAATAATGGGCCCTTGGACACAGAATAGCCAATCGGAATGGCAGTTAGCCAAGCTTGACCATATCAGGTGAAGCTCATGGAAGGAGTGTTGGAACTAGATGCTTTTTAAGGTCCCTTCCAACTGCAACCACTCTATGAACACATAAACTGTAAAGTGTATGTGGATGGGGAAATAATTCAATAATTTTAAAAATATTTCTAAAATGCTTAAGTGATATTATGGCCTAGACTTCAAAGTGCTAACAAATCTAGTCTTCCCCTAGACAAGTTGTGTGGGGGGGGTTTCAGTCTTTTTTTTTCCCCTCTTCTTTTAAATGCTAAAGTATTCCAGCAATTGCCTGTAGCAGGAAGGAAGAAAATGAGGATAATTATGACATTAATCTATTTTAAAAAGAAAGACGTGTGACAATTAGCGCATTCCTACCAAGAAAGTAACATAGAGAGCTATATGTGTGTAGGAAAGTGAAAAGCCCCCCTCCCCCCCAGAAGCCATGAAAGGTTATGGGAAGCGTATGTGCCTCACGAGGAAGCACAGCGCCGTGACTTCAGCAGCAGCGAGAGCGAAAGCACAGGAGCTTGTCAATAAGCTTTCAGTTAATAAACATTCAGCAACGCTGCAGAAAAGCAATGTGGGAGAGAAAAGAGGCAGTGTCTGTTGGACCAACCAGTGGCAAGTGCATGTGAATAGGTGCAGAACCTGTTGTGGCTGAATATATTTATCAATTAGTTGCACAGCATCACAGAATTAACCAGATTGGAAAGGAACTCCAGGATCATTGAGTCCAACCTATCACCTAACCTTTCTAATATAATAAACCGTGGCACTAAGTGACTCATCCAGCCTCCTCTTAAACACCTCCAGGGATGGTGAGTCCAGTGACCTCCCCAGGCAGCACATTGCAGCAATGGGTAATCACTTTTTCTGCATGGAACTTCTTCCTAATGTCCAGCCTAAACCTGTCCTGGCACAGTTTGAGACTGTGTTCTGTCACTGGCTGCCTTGGAGAAGAGACCAATGCCCTGCCTGGCTATGACCTTCTTTCAGGTAGTTGTAGAGAGCAATAAAATCCCTGAGCTTCCTCCTCTCCAGGCTGAACAACTCCAGCTCCCTCAGCCACTCCTCACAGGGCTGTGCTCCAGTCTCCTCACCAGCCTTGGTGCCTTTCTCTGGAACTGTGACTGGTGGGCTGGAGCTAGACCAGCTAATTTCAGTCACTGGGATATATGCACTCATGTCTGTCAGTGTTAACAGTAGCACTGATGGCTATGCACTGAAATCAGAGGTTGCTTGCAAGCTAAGGACAAGGATATTAAAAAACCAAATTGGCCTAATTCAGAAAATCTGGTGGTGTCAGTGGTGCTGTGAGCATCAGCTACTCTCCAGCTGTAAAACCTTTCACTAAGGTGGCTACAAAAGGCAGAGAGGCAGCAGCTGTTCCCCATTCCAGGCTGGGTTTACAAGGCTGGCTGCTAGCAGCCACTGTGGGATTTTGGTGTAGATTCCTCTGTAAGTAAATCTGATCAGAAAGCTAATGCAAAAGAGGTCTTACAGTTTCCCCAGTATAACACGTGGTCTCCAGCCTCTAGGCATTTGAACTCTGTAGACATGATTAGACTCTTGGTTCAGCCAAAGCTGAACAGGTTCCCACTCCTGGTTTGCTGTGTGCTATGCTCACACAAACACATCTACCCACCCAAGCTCACTCGAGGTCACATCTTGCATGGCTGTGTAGAAATCCTCTCGCTGAGAGCTGGCAATCTGTCTCTGCCATGTCAAGGGATTAAACAGTACTTATTGGTTTGGAGGGGCTTGGGGGATTTTTTTTTTTCGCCCCCAGCTGGCAGAGCAGCCTTGTCAAACCACAGCAGGTGCCTGGAGCAGCAGGGAGAGCACCCAGTGCTCAGCAAGACCGAATTCAGCTCAGAGCACTGTAGGTCCAGCAAACTCAGCTGTTGCCACTACACCAGCACTGTTCAACTGAAGGGCATGTGACAGCAGTACCAAGGAGTGGTCATTTTTGAGCTATCAGTCTATCATGCTAAGCAGTCAGGAAACTGCTTGGCATGAGATTACAAATTTAATGATTATGGATTTGGTTATTTGCAAGCTTACACCAGCAATTGTTTGGATGCGTCTAAAGTTTCCACCAGATACAGGACAGAAAGTTACCTTGGCCAAAAATCAGACTTGGTCCCTGCCCCCCACCCCCGTGGAGATCAAGTCAGTTAGAAAGAGGTTAAAGTTTGAGAAAAAAATGCACCACTCCACAAAATCTAACACACTTCAAGCAGGGACTCTTTCTGTAGAACTGGGTTGTAATGGTGTATGCATAACTTGGTCTTTAAGGCCAGGCTGGATGGGGCTCTGAGCAACCCAATATAATGTGAGGTGTCCTTGCCAATGGCGGGGAGGGATTGGAAATGGATGATCCTTGAGGTCCCTTCCAGCCCTGACCATTCTGTGATTCTATGATAACTGAAAATATAATTACAAGCACTAATTTAGGGTTTAGTTTAAACTCTGCCAGATCCCTGTATCATTTCAAGATGTATTTTGAATGTCTTTTTTTGAGGTAAGGTAGGTTAAGTCCTGTCTGTATGCTTGATCAGCAGTGTCAGGAAGGAGAGCTGGTCTATCAAAAATAAACTGCTCACATCAGTAAACCTCTGGCCATGTGCAGGAGCATTACCAGCACAAGTTACTGCCCATCGAGAATGCCATTGGTAATTCCAGGCAGCTGCACTGGTACGCCAGCAACCAGAGTGGGTGTCAGCAGCACTGATGTAGCTGTACAGTGCAGAGAGTGTGTGCATGAAGACAGGGGCTCAAAGTAAGCCCTGAAGAGCCCCTCCTTTTCCCCCACAAGAGCATCCCCACACAGGGATTTGTGTCGATTTAGCTTCACGTTATCAGCGCAACTTTCACAGGCGGTGAATGCCTAACCCACCAAGGATAAATCAATGCCTCCCCTTGTATTTAACAGAGATATGACTTAAATACAGTAAGTAAATCAAAGTAATTATTTAAAATTAAAATTATTTAAGGGATTTAGTCTGGAAGAATGGCATGGTGGTTAGAGAAGGAGCTGAGACACAGGACTTCAGCAGGCTATTCCTGACTCTGTCAGAGACTTGCTCTACAACTTCAGGAAAATTACTCAGCCCATCTCTAAGACTGCTATAATAATACGTACTTCAAAGGGGTGTTATGAGGCTTAATTCATTAATGCCTGCAAAGCACTTTGAGATCTTTGGATTAAAGGCACTACAGCAGTGCAAAGTATTATTAGCTACAGGAAAAAGCTCACAGGCAAGCATGGCATTAAATGTCTGCAGTTGAAAAAAATAAGGAACAAAAAAAAAAAAAAAAAAAAAGGCAGGGGGAAAGGCAAATTCTGAGTGGTTGCATTTTGGTTTTTACCTTTTATTTATTTTCTTTTTCCTGTGGCCAGGTTGTCATTGGTTAGACCTGTGCTTTGCTAAGCCAAGGCCTTGGGGGTGGTACAGGTCAGGCTCTCACTCCTAGAAGCCCCTGCATTGTGAAAAAATAACTGGTTTGATTTGGGGCTTCTTTTTGTCAAAATCCTGACCTCGTACCTCAAAAGCATGCACAACCTCCCTCTGAGGATGTACTTACCCACTGCACTAAACAATAAAGAAGAAAATAATTTTGCTTTGTGTTCACTACCTACATTTGTTTGAAATTCAGTTTGAGCCTTTACTTTCTGAACAAAAAGCCTATTTCATTTTAGTATAAAAGTATTTCACCACTGGTAATTATTTGGAATCTGGAGGGATCCAAAACACAAATCAGAGCCTTTTTTTGTTACCCCCAGTAGAGCTGTGAGCACAAGTACATATAGACACAATGCAAGGGACACTTGCAAAAGGACTAAATGTAGGGTCCCAAATATTAATGTCTTTCTGATGTTAAAGTCTAAAAGCAAATAGCTAAAGGTAGCAGACTTTTTCTTTAGGTCCGTCTTTAATTCTTGTCTGATCTCATCACTCCCTGATGCCTCTGCACTAACTCTGGGTGCACCTGAGCTCCACAGGGCAAGGATTTCTCCCATCAAAATCAGGCAGAAAAGGCATTACAAGCAAAGTTCCCAGAACAATCAGCTGGAGAGCAGTCTCAGGTGCACATTTACCTTGTGAACATAATTCATCCAGGTTTTAAAGTCTTCAGTATGTTTTGTATCTTTGAAGCTTTTCAAGTATAACTTCCTGACGTAAATGTAACCAACAGCCTCTCCACTTTTCATGAAAAGACTGTAACATAACAAGTAGAAATTTAGTTTTGTTTTTTGGCGTTTTGTGTGTGTGTGTGTGTGGTTTTTTTTTTAAGCCTTTCTGACTTTGGTGAGGAAAAACCTTTTAACTTCACTTTGTTTCCCGGTCCCATAGAAAGAGAACACAGAGGAAGGAAAGTATGATTCTGGCTCCCAGAGACGCTTTGTTTCTCTTCTGATGGAATATGAAACTCTCTGTAGGTGGTGGGTAGAGCCATCGTGACCTGCTTTCTTCTGACTGAATGAGGGAGGCCAATATATTATCGTATCAAGGAAGAAGAAATTACATAGGCAATTCCACCACAGACAATAAAGACAACTCTGACAGCTTGATCAAAACAACTGCATAACTTTTCTTTTCTTTTCTTGCAGACATACCGGTGTTTAAATGACAGCTGAAAGAGGATGATGGACTAAACACATTATTCTCTCTTCCATCTACTTTTCTTTTCTTTTTTTTTTTTTTTTTAAATAATAGAAATATATCTTGAAGACTATATTCAAGTTGATCAAATAATAAGTCAATTTGTCAATAAAACAGATAAGGCGACCTGTCTGCTGAGATGATATCTGTCAAACAACGTATTTTGTTAATACAATCTAGAAGCAAATACATTCATAGAAGACAATAACAAAAAAAAAAAAAAAAAAACAAAAAAAACCCAAACCAACAAAAACCCCACACAAACCCCCACCCCTCCCCAACCCTGCAATGCCAGTTTTGAGCTTATAGAAACACAGCACAGACTTTAGTTATAGCTGTTTAGATGGTTTGGTTTTTTATTTTTCACTTCAAGTTCTAGTTACTACTTAACTGCAGTTTGGAAAGGACTAGGAACAACTCTTAATGGCCTGATGAGCACTAGCTGCTGCTAAGATGTAGATGTATTTCCAAGTTGTTAGGCAATGCCCACACCGTGCGTCCTGATCTAGTGGGAGGTGTCCTTGCCTGTGGCACAGAGGGGTTGGAACTGGATGATTTTTGAGGTCTCTTCCAACCTATGATTCTATGATTCTAAGTCAGCATTAGAGGGGGTGGTGGAGGGGCATTTTTTTATTTCCCTGTGCACTGTTTGTTGGTTTGGGGTTTTTTCCTAAATCTCCCCTCCGTGTTTGTTAGCACTGCTGGCAAGACATCCACAACATCCACTGATCTGCCTTGTCACATCGTCAGACCTGTCACTGCACTTACCAGATTAAGGCATGATGCTTTGACACGTTGTGACGCTGCTGCAAATCACCCCTCAGAGACTCTGGGTCCTGGCCTGATGGCGACCATGCAGGGGAAGCCCTCAATTTACCCTGTGTGACAAGAAGCAGAGGAAGCACTACAGGCACGGATGGACAGAGTGATCAAATACACTTAGTGGAACTAAACAGCACGAAGCTGCAGACCCATTACTGAACACATGGATTTACCATCCAAAGAGAGTTTGAATCGTGCAATGTAAGGTAGAATCAGTGGCTGGAAAAGGCCAGCACTTGAACAAGGAAATTTTCATTCTAAACACTGCAAGTTTAGATTAAGCAGTCTCAGATATTAGCAATTTTGCCAGGTGAGGTTTAAGCCAACTGGTTTAGTTTGCGTGATTTTCTCCTACTCCCTCCCTGTGCTAATGCCATATAATCCTCAGGAAAATGGCTGGTTCAGAAACTCACATCCTTCCTTCTCAATTGGGAAGAAACAATTGATATGAGCTGACAGACTGGAAATTCAAGTAGAATCGTCTTGAGGTTTTTTTGCATTGTTTTGTTTTTCAAACAGAACTTGTGAAATGTTTTGTTACTGAACTAATGCAAAATATAGAGGCTGAGGAGCACTGTAGCTACTCACGAGTGTGAACAGGCACTCTAACATGTGGATCCACAGTGTCTGAAAACCAAGCAAATCAGGCAAAAAGAAAAAGCTTAAATGTAGACAGAGGTCTCAGGACTGTCCCACTCAAGCTTGCCTCTGCAGGCTCACGCAGCTCTCACTAACCAGTGAGCTAATTTGCTCTTGCTTTCACTAATGCATCAGCAGCTTGTGGCACAGAGCTTTCATTCAGACAAATCTTTCAAAATTACATATCTGAGAGCTATAGATTGTTAAAAGATTAATTAGATATTCAAGATCAGACTCCGTGTGGTCCTGGGCAGCCTGATCTAGTTGGATGTGTCTCTGCTCACTACAGGGGGATTGGACAAGGTGACCTTTGAGGGTCTCTTCCAATGCGATACAGTATGTGAATAAATCTCTCTTTCAAACTTAATGAAAGGATTTAAAGGATACACTGAATATAGGTGGGTATTAGAGAAATAAAAAAGGTCCAAACAGCCCTGTCA
>VWZI01007901.1:63779-153366 GCA_013396835.1 Psilopogon haemacephalus
CTTAGTTTTTTGAATTTGTCTGCAAGTTCCAAGGATCTGGTTTAAGCTTTACAAGACCAACTTAGCCTGGGGCTTTGGCAAGCAATTTAACATTGTCTACAGCGCACTGAAGTTTATTAACACCTTTCAAAACCTCTGCAAGTTTGTAAATCAAGCAGTGGTGCAGTAGTTCATTCTCCAGAAATAATAAGGGTCTGGCCTTGTTAATGTAGACAAACACAAACTAGAGGCATTTATGACACGTGCATATGCATGGCATGCACATACTTATATGTAAGTGACATTAAGTATTTGCTGTATGTCACAACGATGACACCAAGACTTAACAAAGCTAAAGCCACAGAATATAAAGGTCCTCATTTTAATTTTTTTTTAATAGAATTTTAAAAGTTATTATTATTTGTCCTTAGCGTCTGGGTCCTGTTCTTCTCTGCTCTGAAAGGAAAGGACACTGCTGACACTTGATGCTAACACATAATCAATTCCAAATATCTACAGCACAGCTTTGATGTTATTCTCATCTGATGCCCTGAAGTATTACTCTGCTCCTCACATCACTTTTCCACACCTCCACCCTCCATTTTGTGGGTGGTGGTGGTTTTGTTTGCTTGTTTGTTTTTGTTTGGGCTTTTTGTGTGTCCTAGATTAATTTATCAAGATTCACAAATGTCCAGGGGATAACCCAAATTTTATGGTGTGGCTTGCAGATCTAGACAAAAGCCCACTAAGATACCCCTGTTTCCTGCTGAGCAGGGAGAGCTGTCTATAACCCACAGAGGAGAATGAATGCTGTTGTAGCCTGCAAGAAACGGTTCCTTTATAAGCATGACTTTGGCCTTGAGGAAACATTCACAAACCTCAAGATAAAATGGTTGTGTGTGCTGCTGACAGACCCTGGACCAAGGTAAAAGTGAAGTTTTGCAAGGAGTGGTTTATTGTGCCAGGAGTCGTATCCTCTACAACTACATCATCAATGGGGGAAAGTATACAACTGCAGTCTGTGCAGAATAGAACCACAGAACCCAGCCCTTTGTGCCAGAAGATGGAGTTGGGGAGAAGAGCAAAGCTGCCACAATGAAAGAAGAAACAGTAAAGACCCTGGTCTTTCTCTCAGGCACACACGTCTATGGGCCCAAATAACTTCTTGGATTTTAAGCATGTAAGAGGATAAGCCTAAAAACTTCTGGTAAGAGAGAATTTTAAGAATGTCAGCCTGGTTTCTTCAGCCTTCAGCTGCTACCACCCAGAGCACTGAGTCTTTCCACCAATCAGATTAAGCTGCGGAAAATGAGGGCTGTGGCGCCAGTGGTACATTGTGACTTTGCTGTCAAGAGTATCCCAGGTAGGCAGAGAATGGGCACATCTATTCCTTCTTCCGTCTTTCACCTGCCAAAGTTCTTGAGTCTTACACCCCACCATGACCACACGTCGGTATAGGAGACAGAGGTTTCACCAAAAAACAAATCCCTCTCTGTGTGTCTCCTGCTCAGCCAGAGCAGCCCCTGAGCCGAGTAGGGCTGCAGCAAAGCGAGATGTCATTCTGCTCGCCCTCAAAAGAGTCTGCAGACAAAATGCTACACTGAACCTTCACTGATTAAAACCTTGCATTTCCTAACTGCAGAAGGCTTGGACTTGCAAGCTTTGTAGCGCATCCTGATATTGCACTGTCTCCATTGCCAAACACACAACCACAGATGCCTGCACACAATCCTCGTGCTGTCTAAAGGCTTTCTAAACTCTGTTTCGCACGAGTTTCATTATCTCAAAGTGTCTCCTGTCTACCTGGAGCTGCTCAAAGCCCTCCCACAGAAAGATCTCCTAACTGAGCACAGTGCCATCTGATGTCAGCATCAGCACAAATCCTCCCTTTTGGCTTCAACTGGCAAAGGAACAACCCCCTGGCTTTCTGTGGTATTTCTAGGAGAGAAGGAAGATTATTTATTTTTAAAAGGTGAGAGTTATTTAATTTTAATTTTTTTTGTACCTGGATGCTGCACAGCTCTTGGTAATCACTACCAACAGGTGACGTCACTGAAACTTATTTTTATGTCATTATCTTCACCCAAGGTAAATAGAGAATGCTGTCATGCCATTACGTGATGTAAATATGTCATCATAATTTCTCTTCGCACATCATAAATATTTTATTATATGACATTATTGCACCTCCAGATACCTTTTTCCCTATGAATAGCAATTACTCAAAGTATTTACTGTAATTATGTCACTTGATGAAATTACAGTAATTACATCGAAAAATGATAGCCCATGACTAATGAATTAAAATAGCATGGAAATTCACATAAAAATGACATTAAAAATGTTAAGGATCTGAGGCAAACTCACAAAAGCAAGGAAATTAATAATTAAGAATGCAATCTCTAATAATGTTGCAGGGGCTGCATTTTTAGGGTGAAATGAAAAGGAACCTGGCATAGCAATGCATAGCAATATTAGGGCTGCATAGCAGCATTCAATGATGTTTCATCAGGAACAAAAGGCAATGGACCAGACTTAGAGCCAGGGTAAGGAGCTGCCACTTGAGTGGAAGTTTTTATTCAAGGACCATCAGCAAGCCTGATTTTTATTTTTTTTTTCCCCAAGGTCAAGATGGAAATCACTGAAGAACCACATTGCCAAACTTAGAAGCAAAGTGGCTGGAAGACCTCAGGAATGTAGGAGGGTCTCATGCAGACGTGAGGCTTCAGGACCTACCCTTTGCTCACAGTTCTTGTAGCACCACTTTAGCTCTGGAAGCAAACAAGTTATTTGCACAGACCTAGCTCTGCAAGAGGCCAACCAAGATGCTGCTCCAGCATCCACTGTGCTCTTGTTGTGATGTGCACCGTAGGGAGGCACAAGGCCTTCTGTGGCTGAGAAAGTTCACAAACAAATATTTTGTATTTGAACCTTCATTATGACATGGTGATTTATTATTATATTAATTTTTCCTATTTTCTGCATGAAAAGAAATTGTTCTGTGATTAACCACTCGTGGTGCCTGAAAATCAAAGAGGAACCCCCATAACCAATATTGCACATTTGTTCCCTAGCTCAAAAGCAGACCATGAGGCCACATCCCCAAGAAACTCAGGGTTGTCCATCTGCTTTCAGAGCTGGCTCTCTTGTTGGTTGTGGTGAGGTGCAGTGCCTTTTTGGCCCTTCACCACATTTTGAAGTTGCTGCCCAATTGCTTTCAAACTAAGGTGCCCCAGAAAACCCAGACCAGAAACCCCTACTGAGCTGAAACAGCTTCACACATAGGGAGAGAGCCTGGGTTTTAGCTGAATTGAGAGACAGACAGACAGGTTTGGTGAGGAGGGGTGAGGGGAGCAGGGAGACAGAGAGAGAAAAGGAAAGGGAAGGAGGAAATAAGAAAAGAGTGAAAGTGAGAATGAGAAATTCTGTTTCCAGTTAGAATCTCCAGTAATAATTTAATATATGGTGCCATTTTAGAAAATGTGCTATTCATATTTATGAAAGGCTTAATAGATGCAGCTGCATCCTTTAACAAATTATTATAAGGCACGGTATGAAATGCATTAGTAAGAAATGCTTAACAGATGATGCTGTGACAAGCTGTTACAACGTGTGTTGTAAGACGTCAATATTATTAAATCTATGGGCTTGGTTAGCACATGAATATAAATAATTTTTATGCATGCTACAAATTGCCATGCTTTATTAATAATGAAGTGTTTATAAATGGAACCTTGCTGTAAAGCATTATTAAATGCAGCTACTCAGAAGGCCTCAGAGTAATGCTGTAGTAGCATTATTGTGTTGAGAGGCAGACTAGAAAGGCTGCTTTATTTTACTGCCCGAGCTGACATGGGTTCAAACACACTGGGCTTTGATTTCCAAAAACCCATGTGGTGGGGGCCACCAGTAGGCACTGGTTGAAAGCGGCTGTTGTCGTGTTCTTCGTTACTCTGCAATCACTCTGACCTCACTTACGTGGGATTTACACCAATGTAAGTACTAGTGTCAGTGAAGTAACTCCTGATTAACCCTGCTGTAAGTGATACATCTTGCAAGCCACATTACCTTCCTTCCCAAGTGAAAACTAGCTGAAAGGCAACGGTGCATTGCAAGGCATGCCTCTGGAAAATAAAAGAGTGAGAAGGAAAAAGTACATAATTTAAAACATACAGTTCCCTGCAACCTCAGATTCTGCCTTTCCAGCAGATACTTTCTGGAAGGCCATTTCCGAATTCAAAGCCCATCTTTACAGGAGTTTTCAATTTAAAAAAAAAAAAAAAAAATCATTCACAGATTGTATTGAGTTGGAAGGGACCCTCACAGGTCCACCCCTTCCCCTGCAGTGAAGAGGGACTCCAACTAAATCAGGCTGCCCAGGGCCATATCTTGAATGTCTCCACGGATGGGGTCTCAGCCACATCCCTGGGCAATCTGTTTCAGTATTTTACCACTCTCACTGTAAAAATCTTCCCATGTCCAACCTCAATCTACCCTGCTCCAGTTTCAAACCAGTGTCCCTCATCCTATCACTCCAGGCCTTTTTAAACAGACCTTCTTCAGCCTTATTGTAGGCTTCCTTCAGGTACAGGAAGGTTGCTCTAAGGTCTTCCCTGAGTCTTCTCTTCTTCAAACTGAACAGCCCCAATTCTTTCAGCCTGTCTTCGTAGGAGAGGTGCTCCAGTCCTTTGGTCATCTTAGTTGCCCTGCTCTGGACACACTCCAGCAGGTCCATGTCTCTCTTGTGTTGGAGGTCTCATCAGAGCAGGTGGGGTCTCATCAGAGCAGAGTAAAGAGGTAGAATCACCTCTTATTGCTCCAGAGGTTTCCATAACTCACTAACATTCAGGAGTTCCTGGCTTGTTGAGCATTGTGTGGGAGATTGTCTCTTGCTTTTATTCTTTCAACCATTTCATGCCTTCAGGATTGCTTTTTTTCTGAATTTCCAATTTCAGATTGACCGGTACACTTACAGCCAGGGAGCTGCCACAGGATAATTGTCTCAGACTGCAGAGATCGAGAATCATTAGTAAGAAGACAATAGCAAATCTGGGAGCACATAGGCAAGAAATGCTTACTATATGATGGTAAACAGTGTCTTCTAAATTCTCAGATCTTCCCCCCCAAATTCTTAGAATCTCAGTTACTATTTACATTGAGCTCTCAATTTTCAATCATCTGCCTGCCTGCTCTACTTTAAATATTAACCTTTTTTAAAAAAAAGAACTGTTCAAAACAACTGTATTCTGTGAATGATCTTCTTCAACCTGCAAGGGAGTATTTCTACTAAGGATTTCTAAAGAGTGGGGTTCATGTTACTGAACTGTAACAGCTGCATAAGAGGCTCCAGCTTTCCCGTACCCAGGATCCTTTCACTAGCAGCCAGCATGCACAGGTTTCAACTCAAGGCTGTGCAGCTTTTTGCAGGGGAAAACTTGCATTCATTAGAAACTATGGCTACAGGCAATTGAAAAGCTGCTAATGTTTTGGCTCAGCTTACAGTGTTACCAGAATCATCACCTCAGTACAATTGGAGAGGGAGACTACATTCTGGTATAGCAAAGGGATTTCTGTGCCTCTGCATGTGTATTTGTATGCACACACTAGTTCTTGAGCACACCCCACCTCTCTCTGTTCACTGAACATCCTTTCATGCCCACTGGTACTGCGCTATCTCAGCACTCCAGTGTAGAACAGAGGAGCTTCAACTCAGCTTTCCAACGGGGTCTGAAATGTAGCAAGAAGGACACAACCAAGATGTGGAGAGGTGTGTAGGTGTCCACAACAGGTGGTGTCAATAGAGACAGAGGCACTCAGCTGATGTGGCATTGCATGCCATCTGGGAAAAAAGTGATGTGACCTTGTGTCACTGGAGCCCTGTCATAGCAGCTCGATGATTCTTCTTCCCTTTCAGCTCGACTCCATGGAATCTCAGCTGACAAAGCAACCCTCACCACAAGTGATGTAGACCACTTCATTTATCACCTCTATTATCACCCAGGAATTGAAAAACAAACAAAAATATTACCTAAATATATAAAGCTCGTAAATGTTGCAGATGGGTTCATTCTAAGTTCTGGGCAAATGTTCAAATAGACTTTTTTTTTTTTTTTTTTTTTTTTTTTAATAATTCTTATGCTGACCAAAGCCTTAATCTGGACTGTTACATTTCTTTTATTTTTTAACCCCAGTGTTTCATGGCACCCACAGGCTAATGTCAAGCAAGCATGCAGAAGGACTCATATTTATCTATTAGCTTGGATGTGATTGCAATCTTCTGTATTTTCATGCATTATTTTCTGGTCTAGTTTATAGTTCCTTCTGTTATAATTCATTTCATATCACTTCTTCTCGTTGTTTTCCCATTCTTCATCATTGATTTCTGAGCCAAATTTTTACTTATTTCATGATTCCTGTGCCCAAAACATTATTATTAACCTTGAACATGGAACTTGGTCAAAAATCCTCTCTGAAGTGTAAACAGCTCTGGCATTTCATTACAAAATCCATCGGCTTGTTCCAAAACACTCCTTACTGTAACTTCAAGGTCATTTCCATCTTCCTTCTATAATGGCTTCAGCTCCAGGTGGAGCCTCCTGTGTTGAGTCAAAGCCAGGAGAAGGAGATGTCGAAACTGCAGGAGTCAGCACTTCAGAAATCTCACCCAGGCTGTTTGGCAACAGGGCTTCATTCGAGGAAATCCAGAGCAAGATTTCCACATCAAGCTGCTAAATAGGAACAAAAAAAGGGAAAATGCTGCTTTTGGGTCAGATGGTCCTCCTTCGTCCCTTCAGGGTTTCCAAGAGCAATATAGGGAGTCCTCATGAGTGTGAGGGATAGGCAGAGACAGAAAGGAGGCATAAGTCCCACTAAATGCCTGGATTAGAGTTGATCTTATATAAACCTGAGGTCTAAGGCCTAGGGCAGGATGATGAGCCGTGAGGTAAAGCCCTCCCCTGACCAGCCATGAACCCCACGAGCTTTGCTGCACATAGCTTGTTTGCAGCAGGAGGGGAAGACAGCTCCCACCTGATTTCTCTCACCATGCCTCAGGTTAAGTTGCAGCAAAAGTAAAACAGTCTTTGGTACTTTTGGAAGCACCCCTCGAGCTTTCCCAGGCTTCAGTTGATTGATAGCCTTATTACTTAGCATGTCTTCCTATCTGCAGTAACTGTAGCAATCAGTGAAACAGCAGACAACTGTATTAACTCTGACTGGGGAAAAGTGAAAATAACACCTGGCATTTAGCACAGTTCGTCAAAAGGATCTCAAAATGCTCAGCAAACTTTAATAAAGACACATGACGCCCAGTGAGTCTGCAAATATTGTGACAGGCGTATTAAACCCAGCCAAACTGATAAATCAAGGCATGCCGGAGCGGCACTGGCACAGCAGCAAGGCTGTCGCACGCTGCCAGGGTATCACCTCCGTGCCTCCCTACCCTGGCTCTGGGGGAAGCCCTCCAGTCACTGCTGCCCTCCAAAACTTCTGAGTGCTGCTCCAGACCCAACACTTGGCTGCTTGCAGCCCAGCCTGCGTTCAACCTGGCAGCGCTGGGATACCCACACACCTCTACCTTGCTGGCTCTCCACCCTTCCCTTCTGCGGCATGATGGCTGGATCAGCAGGGAAATAGGATTGCCAGGGGTCCTGCTTAGCCTTTATTTACATGCTGGGTTCATTCTGCATTTCTGTTTTATACATTTATCTATTTAGATGATGTGTGAATTCCATGTGCACTTTTTTTTCCCCCCTCAGAGTCATGCAGCGAGTGTTTGCCTGTGCATCTGTATTGTGCTCTACTTTTCCTCATGTTCACAGATTTTTATTAAAATATTTCCATAAAACAGGTTGTTACCAAAAATAAATGAACACATACAAATTAATACATAAAAACAGATGAGTTATATAGAATATTTGCAAACAATGGGATGGAATTCAAAACTTCTCATAAACACAGCATACAAATAAGCATATACATACCCCATGTTTACTACCATTTATTTTAAGAGTCGCTTAGTAGATCTGAGGTAGGCTAAGGCTGACAGACAAGCTTTTTCGTTCCCATTGCAGATTGTGGGTGCATCAAAGAGATCTCATTTAACAGCCAAATGAAAAAGATCTTATTTTATGCCCAGCTTGTGTTTCCTCAGCCTGCAGAAATAAACACACAGCAGTGCAAAAACTGGTTTTAAAAAGAATAGTACTTACATGGACAAACCTCAGTCTTCATGTGTGGTAGGTGAAGCAGAGAGCTTTAAGAAGTCAAGGAGTAGGAAAGCAGCAGCACCAAGGGTTCACTCTGCTGGCTGCTGGGCTTTCAGCTTATCTATTTGCTACCTGAAACATTTGGAATAGAGAAATGTAATTGTGAGTAAGAAACATCCAGGGCATCATCTCGCTGAGCATTCAGAGAGTGAATATGCCATCAAGCTATGCATCATGAAAAAAAGTCTATAAAGTTAGTTCTTGACCCATGCTTCCGTTCAAAATAAAAAGCAAATAGTAATGATGATTCTACAGTGCAAATTTGCTTTTATTAAATCAGATCCATGGGAGGCAATGGGACTTGGCTGACCCCAATTCACAGACTGCTTATGTGGATCCCTGCTTTGCCCTGCAGCTAGGTGTCAAAGCGCAGCTGCGGTGCTGAAAGCTGGGAGGTTGTGAGGGGCCATGGCCAGGCTCAAGCCGGGGGACCTCAGGTAAAGTTACTCTGCTGGTGGGCATGGCTTTGGCCACATTGTCCTGGGGCAGACCTGAGGTTGGCAGGAGTTAGCAGAGGCACCATGTCCTAAAGTCAAGTGCTGGAGCTGCTGTTGTCGTTTAAGCTTTCCTGGAGCCCACAAGCCCAATGAAACAGAATTCAGGATGTCTTCATTCCCCACTCTCAAAAAAATTAGGCAGAAGACTAAAAGGGATAAGACAACCAAAGAACAGCCCTGCACTGCTTTGAGTTTTTTTGTTGTTTTTTTTTTAAAAGGGTAATTTTAACAAAAAATAAAAGGTATTTAAGGGAAAGAAAGGTAATAGAGCTATAAGAGAAGGACACAGACACAGATGTATATACAAAACCAGGCTGGATGGCAGTGGATTGTCCAGACTGAAATCAGTTCTCCTTGGATGCAGGCCCCTACACGAGGTAGCAGGTCTGGCTACGTGGTTAACAGGAGGAGCAGCAGCAACAGCAAGGAGATCTCACGGGCAAAGGCAGGAGCAAGAAAAAGAGCAGGGCCCTGACTGCCTCTTAAATAGGGTTGTGGCCAGGAAGTGGGAGTGGAATAAGCTTTGACCCGTGGTGGTCCTCCCTCCAGGAGGTACCAGGCCTCTCTGCCCACCTGGGGTCAGGTTTCCAGTCCATTCCCCCACCCCAGGGTGGGCTTAACCCAGCACAATCCCACAGCCAGGACTCATTGGCCTTGTGCTGGTCTTGTTCTACAGTGTTTGGATTAGGTGCAGAGGGCAGGTAGCTCTGAGCACCAACACCTCACAGGAGTACAGAAACGTGGGATGTGACTCTCATGTTGTCATGATGGACAAGTTATGTGCTCAGCCACTCCTTTGGCACAGCTGGGCTTCTCAGGTGTGAGGTGTGTGGCATCATACTGGCATGCAAGCTAACACAACCCTCTCTACAAACAGATAAGAGCAAATATTTACACTTTATACCCTCAAACTACTGAGGCAAAACTGGACAGATCTTAATGATGGTCTCTTCTCTCGCCAGCACAAGATCGCTTTCTGCACCCTTTGACAAACAGGAGGCTTATTAAGAGCTAGGAAAGGCAGAGCTGGCTTTTTCTCCATTTCCTACAGGAGGCTGTTTTGTCAACGTTTCGCCAGTCTGGGAGTGTGAAATTGGCTGTTCATGTGCAGCCTGCACAAGTACTGGAGTTTGAAAGTGAAGGCAATTAATTTCAGTTGTTGACTTAAACTGCTGTTGAGAGGTACTTCATTTCCCGATTCTTCCTCCTATAAATAGATTAAGGGTTACATGAAAGTCAAGTTGTGCTCGTTTGTCCTCCCTTTAGATAGATTTCCCATGACTGCTTATCTATCAGCTTCCCACCGCCCCCCCTCCCCCCCCCAATACAATTTGTTTCTCAAATTAATTTAGCTCACTTGCTCGCATTGGTTCACAGCCAAAAAAATTGTGTCCTGCTCCTNAAGGAGATTGAGCAATCTGTATCTTGAACTTACGATGGAGCGAGCTAAAGAAAATATTTCTTTTGGAGGGGTAAGCATTTTTGTGTGAGGAGTGCAGAAGCACCAACAGGACTGGAGAGTAGGGAGTCTGCACACAACCCTGCAGTGTCTCCGTGCATGTGGTTTTCACAGATACTCATGGAAGCTGCAAGTGCCCAGCAGCTGAAGTATAAATCCCTCCACTTATTAATCAGCTACTATATGGCAAGTTTTCTCATTACTATTTAACCGTTTATTGGCTGCTACTCTTTCCTTCCCCTCTGGTATGGCCCATGAAGACAAGCAGCATATCTATAGAAGTGAAGGACAATTTTGTTTCCCGTCAAAGCTTAATCTAAGCAAGAAAGGGCATTACTGATGCTGAGGACACTTAAAATGTCCAACTTGAACACACATGCACGCGCACACACACAAAAGAAACAAAGTTGATGGATGCACACTGATGTGCCTGGAGAAGTTCAGGCTCCATCCTGTTGTATAATGTAAATTAATCAGAATGCTTGCCCATGGGCTACCTCAC
Source organism: Psilopogon haemacephalus (assembly GCA_013396835.1). Classification (NCBI taxonomy): domain Eukaryota; kingdom Metazoa; phylum Chordata; class Aves; order Piciformes; family Megalaimidae; genus Psilopogon; species Psilopogon haemacephalus. Next base: position 74,484 of record VWZI01007901.1, read on the forward strand.
CTCTCCACTCCACAACAGTTCCAGTTCTAAGGACCCAGGCCACAAAGCACACACAGTACACAGTTGGTATGAGAGCTTGAAAGACAGACTTATTTTCTGATGGAGATAAGGACATCTGGATAAGTATGAATGAGCATTCTGAGGGCAGCATTTGTATTTTTCATAGAATGCATATTTGAAGAAAAAGATTTCCTTGATCTAAAGATCCTGTGGTTGTCTTACTGCCACTCATCTGATCTCTGAGCTGCAAAATTAATTTACTCTTCACCGTGTGACATATAGCTGTACAGAATTACAAAAGGTCTGTATTTTATCACTGGAGATGTCAAATCCTTAACTGCTATCACTGAGTTCGTGCCAAAAGGGGAGGAGAAACTGAAGTAATTTAAAAATAGTAGGATATTTCAAGACATTTATCTTTCTAATAACAGTATTCTGGGGTGTGAGAATCTATGCTTATTCAAGGTGCTTAAAATGGTTTGATATCTCAAAATATGGACCCACGGCTTTTAATTTGTGAAAGAATTCTGCCATATATTTCAGAGCTATCATGCAGATGCACTTCCTGCTCACCATGCTTGGTTTTTGACTTTAAATACTTGTGATGTTACAGTTGGAGAGTTTCGTATGACTGTCCATCAGTTTGGCCAAATTAGTTATTTCCACTGCACTTCTGGCTATTCGGAAGTCTCAGGTGTGTGAGTCCACCCTGCCACATGTCTCCAGCAAGCTGGGGACTTCCAAGAAGTAACAGATTTAGTTCTACTACCGTGTGGTGTGATAAGGCTGGTACCCCACAGGCTCACTAAAGTTAATGCCCCTGTACAGATAATTTGGCAGTACAAGAGCAGTAAGCCTGACATCTCCCAGAACAGGCTGCCCAGGGCAGGTTGTAGAGTCTCCCTCTCTGGAGATATTCAAGGCCTACCTGGATGTGTTCCATTGTGAGCTGGTATAGGAGATCCTGCTCTGATAGGGTAGTTGGACTGGATGAGCTTTTGCGGTCTCTTCCAGTTCCTAACATTCTGTGATTCTGTGTAATTCCCTGATACTGGACTCAATGTACACATGGACGTTTGCCCATCCAAGAAACCCAATAAATATACATTTGCCTATTTCATGTAGGGTTTCACTCTGCAGATATCTGGAGTACAGAAACTTGTATGTCTTTAAAGCACAGTGATGGGCCATGAGGATGCTCAGAGGGCTGGAGCACCTCTGCTATGAGGACAAACTGAAAGAGTTGGGGCTGTTCAGTCTGGAGAAGAGGAGGCTCCCAGTTGACCTTATTGTGGCCTTCCAGGATCTGAAGGGGGCCTACAGAAAAGCTGGGGAGGGACATTTTAGGCTCTCGGGTAGTGACAGTACTAGGGGGAATGGAGCAAAGCTGGAGGTGGGGAGATTCAGATTGAATGTGAGGAGGAAGTTCTTCACCATGAGAGTGGTGAGGCCCTGGAACAGGTTGTCCAGGGGGTGGTTGGGGCCACATTCCTGGAGGTGTTTGCAGCCAGGCTGGCAGAGGCTGTGGGCAGCCTGACCTAGGGAAGGGTGTCCCTGCCCATGGCAGGGATGTTGGAACTAGATGATCCTTGTGGTCCCTTCCAACCCTGACTGATTCTATGATTCTATGATGGTCTGGAACCATAGAAAGAGGTAATAAAAATGTAGTGGAGTTTGTCTGTGAGATTAAAAAAAAACCCTCTTGGAGACACAATATAGCAAGTGTAAAAGGAGACATGACATTATGCTATTCCTTTTCTTGAAATGTTTAGATAGAACAATAGGATAATACTAACCAGCTGAGAAGTTAATCAATGAACTGTGCACCCAGATGTAAGATGAAACATTTGGTGGGAAGCCACCCAATAAGAATACCCATGAACTAAATGGGTGTCATCACAGTAAAGTATTACTGTTTGAACCACAGGGTAAAACCAATGCCCATTTTAAGCTCAGTGAAATGTCTGGCATGTCAGGCAGCCACTACACAACTAAAGATCCATCTTACAGATCTAAGTGGATGCTGAGTGTCACAACTGCTCTATGCAGAGATAAAGTAGAAAGTCTGGTTTGTTTGGGTTTTTTTTGGCAATAAAAACTCTTTGAGATGATAAGCAGACAAAATTGCCATTTAGCTGACATGTTGCATCATTTTATATCTCACCTGGTATTCCTGAAATTGTTGGAAGTCATTCCATCCATCAATTGGATAGTGGGGCACCTAAAATTAGTAAGGCAATGGGTCAGGTTACATCATTACCATAACAGGTTTTTGGGAGCTCTTAAGCCCTGTTCAGCAGAACTGTGCATTCAGATTAGACTCATGCTGCATTTCAGAAAAGACTACTTAACTATTGCTTACTTAAAATCCATAATGCAGAAATTATACTAACATCGAAAGTCAATAGGAGTCACAAAACAGATTTAAGTCACCTCCATACCCTTTGGGGTTTTGGTGTGCAAAGTTTGGTGTGTTCAAGAAAAGTCTGGATGAGGCACTCAGTGCCATGGTCTAGTTGATTGGATAGGGCTGGATGATAGGTTGGACTGGGTGATTTTGGAGGTCTCTTCCAACCTGGTTAATTATATTTTATTTTCTATTCTGTTTCACTGGGCCGATTTCTCTTGAGATCAGGGTATCAGGGTTTGCTACCTCCAAAAAGTGAGGCAATGATCTATTTGGAGGTTACAATCATTATTTGGCTGTACCTAATTCTAGGATTTTTTTCTTCCAATTTTTATTTCAGTAACATGAGGAAACACAAGAAATTGGTTCCTACTTTCTTTTTAAATTATCTTTGCAGTGATTTCCTATAGACATGATATTTTTGAGTACACATCAGGCCCTTGCAAGTTACTTTGCTCTGCAGAGAAGCATGCAGTGGCACTCAGGTTTCACCTCTTCCTCCTGCCCCATTGCATCTTGTCCAGCATTTGACTTTAAAACATAAAAGGTTACCACCTCCTAAGTTCAGCACAGTCTGAATTCATTGCTTGCCCTAGGTGCAATCTGTCATGGCTGAGGTTCGATGCAAAGAAAGTTTTGCAGCACCAAAGTTTTATCTGATGGGTTGAAGACTACACTAATGACTGTTTGAGATTATTCTGTCAGTGTGCTTCTTTCTGACTTCAAAATCCCAAAGTGCAGCTGCAGCTCGAAGCCAAGGTTTTAGCAACTGCATCTGCTGAGGAATTTCAAACTGAGCCTTGTTTTCCTGCTCTCCTCTTACTGGATGTTAGGGAGTCATTGCAAACTCAGTATCTCTGTTATTGCCCCAAATCCGAGAACAGGCCTGGACAGAACCATGAGACATGAGGGGGCTTTATGGCTCTGCTAAGTCTGCTGTATTAGCAAAGTCAGGAATTGTTCTTCCTGTGAGTTGCACAGCCAAGTACTGCAGTGATGTATAGCATCAATTAATATATCATCCACATAGCATAAATCAATATCTATCCATTAGGACAATACAAAGTAATATTATATGATTTTATTAGTTCATATTAGTAAACACAGATTGCATTAAAAGCTGTTTCAGTTTTATGTTTTTAATGTTTGTATATGAAGTAATACCCTAAACTACAGAAGTCAATGATTTTCTGACACTGCAAAAATTAGCTGTCTGCAGATCAGCTTAATTTAAAGGCTTTCTGTCTTACTTGAAAAGGTTAATAAAACTGTGGCTAAAGAAGACCCTGTGAACCTACTTATTAGGATTTCAAAAGCTCTTTGACAAGTTTTTATAAGATGAGGGTAGGAAATAAAATAATTACCAATGAGATGATAGACAAAGCTCATAAAGAAATTAAACCCCACTTTAAAGTCTGACAGCTTCACTTTGTTTTAATAATTTTCTGCCACAGTCACATGTGGCTGCATTAAAAGAGAGAGAGAAAAAAGTCACTACTGTACAATCTTTCTTCATCCAGGCTTCATGCTACTATATGGAAAAGTTATTTTTAAAACTTTCTAGTCCATGCAAGAAAAGGAAATAAGAAGGCACTGTCTATTAGCAATATTAAGAGGAAATAAAAACATAAAAAGGAAATACAAACACAAAACAATTTAAAAAACAATAAAAGGAAATTAGAGGGCATTATCTATTGATAACAAAAAAAGGGGACACTACCAAACTAATCTAATTCCAATGTAAAATTTAGACTAGTGGTTTAAAATCTGTGTGACACAAATACCAAGCACCATGTTTAACCACTTTATCCTGATTTTGCTGGGACAGAATCCCAGGCCAGCCATGGACTGCAGGCCCATGGCTTGACTTGACTTACAGGTGTATCCTAGTCTGTGAGCATCACACTCAATATGAAGGAGGAAGTTTGCTTAGGAGAGGGCTAGAATCTCCTTCTTGGGTTCTGCCTCACCCATTTCTTGCTTTTGAGGACTGATTTCTTGGATATTGTGACTTCCATACTTTTGCTGGACTGAGTATATATTTATGTTCTTTATATTGGCATTGCTATTGGTTCGGCTATTTCATTAAGTCTGCTTTCATTTCAACCTGTGAGCTTCTTTTTCCTTATTCTTCTTCTTCTCTACTGGGCAGGGGTCACTGTGTGTTAGAGGAAATACTGTAGTTTAGTGCCTGATAGAGGCTAAATGTAGACACACTGTCAGATGCCTGTGCTCACAAACTCTGTGCAGGGCTTGCCAGCTCAGGATTTGGGCTGATGGAAGAAATAATGCCCCATACATATGCTGAGATGTCTAAAGACAGAGAGTTTCAGTAAAGGATGTCATACATTTGTTGTCAATATGTTGAATAAACATTTGCCCTCTGGACTATATCTATATTTCAATAGATGATCATCTTCTCCGAGCATTTCCATTTTGCCCTTGGTATTGTACATGACAAGCTTTTATTTTGCTACTGATGATGACAGTGCCTCAGACTGTGCTGCTTTTCATGGGAGCAGACTGTCTGCAGCATAATGAAGACTGTTCTGGCTCAGCAAGCGATGGACAGGTACAGCTTTCATGCAGCACAGTAATTTAAAATATGGAATAGATACTAATGCTGCTCTTAAAGGTGGGCACAGCACACCGTGGTGTATGCACTGTGGACTTTCTCAATAATTTTATCTGGAAACAAAGTAAAGGTGTACAGGCATGCACACACACAATTACTCTCCGTATAATCACAGTTTCATTGCAGGGATAACGGCCTTGGCATGGAAATCACCTTGACTAAACCAGATAAATGGTTTCTATACCTTGGAATGGCTTACTTCATTACAGAAAATAAGAAGTAGTGCCAGCTTTCTGTTTACCAGATAGAATGAATGCATTAGTAAACCCTGAAAGAGGGTTTTTTTGAGCTTTTTTTGGTAAGTTTTCCTTAATCCATGGATGCACACATCTGAACTATGTTAATATTTCATGTGTATAATAAAATACCAAAAATGCTGATGATATAGTATCAAATCCACTAAAGTCACATTCCCAACTCTGCTTCATGTGCACTCATCATTTCACAAGAGATTGCAGTGATGTCAGAAATGTCAGGACAGAGTGACATGCTACAGCATTCATCTTAATCCCTGTTTTACATTAAGTGTTTTGTACACCTCTTGCAGAGTGAAACTAGGTCTACATTAAATATATTGGTATGGACAGGCCTGCATACACAGCTGGGAGAAGAGATGGCATCTCCTGATGTAGGTGCCAACAGAGACCGTGGTTCCACTCGTATAACTCTGTCTATGGTCACAATTTTCTGTTTAGGTATACCAAGAAAAGTTGAAATGCATTGAGCAGAAAGAGGCACAGTTACATTAATTCCACTGAGACTAGAAAAATGTTAGTGGCCACATTAACTCTACTGTTAAAGTGCTCCCAGGTTAGCAAAATACTTTCTTTTGAGCACCTGGAAGATTCTATACTTCAAAGGAGAAATTTATTCAATATTGGTCTAACTGGATAGAGAGGGGCTCTGCTGATTTTTGTAGTCTACACCATGCAGCAGTGGCTTCTGCCCACTCAGGCAGAGAAGTGTGATGGAAGCTGCAGCCTCTAGCCATGTCAGCTCGCTTTACTGTCCCAGGGAAGTGTCCTTTCTGGAGAACCAGAAAGGTTCTCCACCTGCAGAGACCTTTGTAAACCCCTTTCCACTTGGTGACTAATTTCCTCTTCCCTATCCAAAGACATAAGAGCAATGCTACAGAAGATGCCCTGGCCAGTACTCATATTTTGGTGATTCAGAGAGCAGAAAAATTACAGAGATTCAGAGAGCTGGAGGTGGGGAGATTCAGATTGGATGTGAGGAGGAAGTTTTTCACCATGAGAGTGGTGAAGCCCTGGAACGTGTTGCCTAGGGGGATGTTTGGAGCCACTTCCCTGGAGGTGTTTAAGGCAAGGCTGGCTGAGGCTCTGTCCAGCCTAATCTAAGGTAGGGTGTCCCTGCCCATGGCAGGGAGGTTGGAACTAGATGGTCCTTGTAGTCCTTTCCAACCCTGACTGATTCTGTGACTCTATGATTCTACAGTGGCAAGCTCTTGAAGTAATACTCAGCAGAGCATCTGGCACCTGATGAGGCCACACTCTTCATCTAGAGAATGAAGCTGCAGTTCCTTATCTGGGACATACTTCCCTGGCTGACATAAAGCTAGGAAACCTATAAATACCTGAGAAAGCAGCATTTTGTGATCCTTCAAAGCACTCCAGAGCCTGACTACAATGTTTAATAATTGGTGTAAAATCCCTCCGAATGGGGCTGAGAAACAGCATAATGAAACGCCAGACAATGTCACTGTGAGTCTATAGTGGAAAATGCAGGCAAAACAATGTCAGTGGATGTCGGCATAGACAATGTTATGATTTGAGGAAAGGCAAAATGCTGTCAATGGGAGTCTATACGCTGTAGATAGCATTACCACAGCATGCGAATAAAGGCAAAATGATGTCAGGGCAATACACAATATGCTGAAGACAGAATACATTTAGTCTGAATAGAAAATCTGTCACGTAAAATAGCTGCATTGATTCTCATCTTCCACAGTGATGTGTTGTCATTTTTTTTACACTGACTGTCTTTTTTTTATTTAGATATGCCCTATAGTCTAATCTGGTTTGTTTGGGTTTTGGTTGTTTTTTTTTTTCCTTTTTTTTCCACATTAACGTTTCCTTTACCCGCCCTAAGTGAACTTGCTATCGTTGACTTTTTTAATCTTTGGATTACTTTATTTAAAAGAAATATAAAATGTGAACCAAAATCCACACTAAAAAACCAGGAGCTATAACCTACACCAGAGTTAGCAGGTACATATGAATGTCTATCCTTGCACTGAACGTCACAGACAGAAAGAAAATAAATATGCCAGTAAAATATATGGATTTACATGTGAACACGTAGGTGCCCAGAGAGCACTGTAATCACCTCTGATCAGGGGGACATGGAGCTGCAGGAGCAGGTCCAGAGGACGGCCACAAAGATGGTCAAAGGAGTGGAGAACTTTCCCTATGGGAATAGGCTGAGGGAGTTGGGGCTGTTCAGCCTAGAGAAGAGAAGACTCTGGGAGGACCTTAGAGCAGCCTTCCAGTGCCTGAAGGGAGCTTACAAGGAAGCTAGGAAGGGACTTTTGACAAGGGCTTGTAGTGACAGGATGAGATCAAATGGATTGGAGCTTGAGGAGGGATGATTTAGACTGGAGATTAGGAAGAAATTCTTTCCAGTGAGGGTGGTGAGACACTGGAACAGGTTGCCCAGGGAGGTTGTGGATACCCCCTCCCTGGAAGTGTTCAAGGCCAGGCTGAATGAGGCCTTGAGCAATCTGATCTGGTAGAAAGTGTCCCTGCCCATGACAGGGGAGTTGGCACTAGATGGCCTTTAAGGTCCCTTCCATCCTAAATCACTCTACAAATCTATGACATTATGTTACTGAGAGTCAGGTAGATGCTTGGTCTCATTTATCCCCAGAATTGTAGGTTTTTTCTACCTAAAATACCTCCAGCTGTCACCTCATGTGACTTACACTTCCGTAAAATGCAGCCTCATGTCCAAATTGAGTTGTTTACATTTCACTTTTTTTCTTCAGTGTAAGATTATTAGACTTAGTCCAAGTAATTTCTAGTTTTCATTGCAGGCTTCCTAATGTCAATCAAATCTTCATGTCCTAAACTGTCAAGTCATTTCTGTAAGGCAGTGATGATTCAGTTGCCAGGGAAAATTAGATATTTCCTGTGTATTTTGAGCCCATTTTGCCCTCTTCACTAAACTGCACCTCACATCAACTTCCCCAGAAGCCCCAGCATAGTAAAGGTTAAATTTCCCCATGCTTTTCAAAGCAGAGTATCTGTACTTATTGATGAAAGATTCTAAAATATAGCATATAATTACCAAAATTATAATCAATCCAGGAGAGCACTGAAACTCTCTACCTTCCCCAGCCCCTGTTTATAGCTGACAATATTCACATTCAGTGTTCTATTCTCAAGAGTGTTTTCACTCTGACCACCAGCAAGTGGAGGAAGTTCTTCACCATGAGAGTGGTGAGGCCCTGGAACAAGTTGCCCAGGGTAGTGGTTGGGGCCACATCCCTGGAGGTGTTTGCAGCCAGGCTGGCAGAGGCTGTGGGCAGCCTGATCTAGGGTAGGGTGTCTCTGCCCATGGCAGTGGGGTTGGAATTAGATGATCCTTGTGGTCCCTTCCGATCCTGACTGATTCTAAGTCTACCTACAGATATTGGCAGGTAATGTTGTGTAATTGGAGCAGATCAGCAGACTGAAAGCAGCTGATGGTGAGAGCCATGCAGTGATGCTATGTATGGTGGATGTCAGTCTTCTCCTGTTGGCATATGACTCTTTCATGCATGAGGTTTTTAGCCTTCCAATTGCCTGCGTATTTGCTTGCATCTATAGGATTTTGGAAGTCACAATTTTCACACTGACATTTATCACACACACCTGAGAAGGGTCATCTTGGATAACTGCCTTCCCATGGGATTCCACACAGATGTTTGGCAGCACTGTGAACCAATCTAACATCCAGCACATAGTGGAAAGTGAGGAATTTGTTTTATCTGCCAGTGCTACTGCTCTGACTCAACACACGGAAGGAGGTACAGCCTCCATTTCAAAGGTTTAGTTTTCTACAAGCCCAGTTCAGTCTGACTCAAAAGCAAAGTTTTGAAATGATGGAGAAAAACATTCACAGAGTTCAGACTCAACTGGTGTGCTCCGGCTGGATACGTGGACTTTGAAATTTGGGCTTTCTACTGCAGGGTCACCATTGTAGAGGGACCTCCAGAGCACTAAACTTTCTAAAGCAATAGAAGGGCAAATTTCTGAGGAGCTGCCCATTGTCTCCATCTGCTCCTGCCTGAAATGCTGAAGAGCTATTCAAGAGAGACAGAGATGTGCTGGAGAGAGTCCAGTGGAGAGCCATGAGGGTGACTGGGGGACTTGAGCATTTCCCCCATGAAGAGAGACTGAGAGCCCTTGGGCTGTTTAGTCTGGAGAAGACTGAAAGGAGATCTGATCAGTGTCTATAAATATCTGAGGGGTGGGTGTCAAGTCACTGGGGTCAACCTCTTTTCGGAAGTCAGCAGCAATAAGACAAGGAGCAATGGATACAAATTGGAGCATAGAAGGTTTCACCTCAACACGAGGAGAAACTTCTTTAGAGTGAGGGTGACAGAGCACTAGGAACAGGCTGCTCAGAGAGGTTGTGGAGTCTCCTTCTCTGGAGACTTTCAAAACCTGCCTGGATGTATTCCTGTGTGAACTACTCTAGGGGATCCTGCTTTGGCAGTGGGGTTGGACTCAGTGATATCTGGAGGTCCCTTCCAACCTCTAAAATTCTGTGATTCTGTGAGTTAGAATTTTGAAAGCTTGGCTGATATGGAAGCTGAAGTCTACTGAGTCATTAAGGTGCAAAACTGGCAGTGACAGAAATAACTGGCAGAAAGAGATGCTACAATCTTGGGGACTAAGCAATTTAAATGAGCTGCTCAAGTGGTGGGAATGCAAATTACAGAGGAAGGCCAGTTTTAGACAGAGCCTTGACTATTCCGTCTTCCTTGCAACCATTTTTATTTCGATAATCAGCATTCTTTGGAAAAGATGTATTTTGTAGGAATACATCTGGTGCTCCATCTACAGCTTCGCAAAAGTGCTCCAGCGTGTTTAAATAAATACAAATCCCATCCAGTCACAATAGTCCTCAGGTTGTTGTACAAAGAATCTTAGCCCAATTTTTTTTCTTGCTTTTGCTGCTTCGCATTTCAACTTTTATTTTACGTTAGCGTAGTTCCCATGCTTAATTTGCCTCTCATCTGGATAATGATAATGAGCTGTTATTGACTAGAATTTCCAGTTCAGTGCGGTGAATGTTGGGTAGTATTCATAAAATGTTCCTCATCTGCCAGCTGAAATTGGTAGTGGTTTTGAGGCAAAAGGCCAGCTTCATCAAAAGGATAATGGGCAGATATATTTTTTTGTTTGGTTGTTGTTTTTTTTTTTTTTAATTTTATTTTTAATTACCAAATTGCATTGGTATTCTTTGTTTATCTATTTTTGAATTCTGTCAGATAGCTTTAGGGATGGCTACCTAATTTCTATATTTATAGGAAACTGGCACAACTTGAGAAAACAGAACAATTCTATGTTTATGAGGCATGAATTCTCACAGTAAATGTCAATATATTGTGCATTAATATGCAGAAATTCTCCAGTAAAGCACACATATATTAAATATGAGTTCCTTCTGCATGGAGCCTCCAGCTTGGTCATTTTATGTGGCAGTGGTTCACACCAGAGTCCTCCTGGAGACTATAAGACCCAGCTGCATCCACCACTCCTCATTTCTGAGAGGACCTCTCCCACCTGACCACACTACCCTCCTACCCAAACCCTGCTGATGGAGGCCCATCCATTTGAGGAGCTGGGAAGGAGATCTGTCTAAATTGGCTTTGCAGGGAAGGCAGATTAGGTTTAATATACAGCACACAGATGTATGTTTACTCACAGAACCATAGAATGTTAGGAGTTGGAAGTGACCTCTAGAGATCTTCAAGTCCACCTCTGCTGCCAAAGCAGGATCACCTGGGGCAAGGCACATAAGAATAAACCCAGGCAGGTTTTCTAAGGTAACCATGTTGCAGATGTGACATGTTTCCCAGACCACTACAGAAAATAAGAACTGGATGTCACTTCAGAAGCTTGAAAACTCCATTTGTGGTATGCATATCCTCTGCCTGTGCCCACTTTGATCTCATGCTTAAATTTAGAATGGAATCTCCTCTCCTAGTGAATGCCTTGGAAATAAGAGAAATTGTGGGTTTTCCACACTAATACTGGTTGAGAAACACACGACAGAGAACCCTGGATTAGGCAGCAAGAGGACTGTGCTGCTTGGATGCAGCACCAACGTGGAGAGGCATTTGTCTAACCATGCTTGTCTTTTGGGCCTTGTAGAAGCATAGAGAAAAACTGTAACAACCAAAACCAAAAAGCAGACACTCAAAAAACTCCACTCAAATTGTCTTTCTACAAGCATACGAGCATGAAAATCTAAGAGACCAACCCCAAATCTGGAATAAGTCACAGCAGACAGCAGGACTGGATGGAGAAGCAGACCTGAAGGTGCTCCATAGCTGCATCCAGGGCTTGGTTCAGGATCATCCCATGGGGCCAGCATGGGCCTGGGCAGAGAGGCCTGGTCAAGCTTTGCTGAAGACATGACACTGATTTGCAAAAAGTCAGAAATATGGCAAAGACATTGAAAAAGGCAGCAGCTCACAGGTGGCCTCAGAAGGACACATGCAAAAAGGACATTGTACAAAACACACAGATGAGATTCAGAGAATGCCATGTTCATCAGAATGGCATCTCCCACTGTTGTTTCGTTATGTCCTTCATCATCTTACTGAAAACATTCATTCTACTAAGGAAAACAACAGTTTCTGCAGCATTTACACCTTTCTGTGGGCATGCAAGATGTATTCAGAGATGAGAAGGAGAAGCACTCATGTTTAAAGCATTGCCTGAGGTCAGAGGACAGTTCTTATAGAAGAGTCTACTTTCTGAGTCTTCTGAGATGTTTCTGCATGAATGTCTGAAGGCTTTAAGATGATTGTTCAACCCTGTGTACTGATTCTGGGCTTCTTCAAGCTGAACCACGAGTATTAGAGGGCAGATCATCAAGTGACTTAGATCTTCAGTTATTCGTGTTTTGCCTTTATTCATTTGAGTCAAAGCCCTTCCTACACAACTTATGTGAGGCAAGAGCATAACAACCTATTTCTTCTGCTTCATGGAAATGTGGCATCTCCAGACTCTTCTGTGTTCCAGATAAGGAGACAGAAATGATGCCTGGATTGCAGAAATCTCTCAGAGAACATCAACCCAGGAAAAGCCTGGCACTTATAGCTCGCAGCAAAAAATGTGGCTTCTACTGTCTTGAAATCTGTTGCAATGAAGATTGTGTCAGGCAGAAAAAAAAAAAATATTCCACCCTTTAGGTAAAGCAATGGCTGTGCATAAGTTATCTCACTTGAAGAGACATGAGCTGAGTCACATTCACTTCTCCTTTCTGATACGGGTGCAAAGCTCTGCAAAGCACTGTAGCCTCCTTGCTCTCCCCTAGACACTATCCTACTGGTGACAACAAACATGATGTGACAGACAGAAGGGTCCAGGGGAACAGTAATGTGAGCTTTGGTGCATGTGTGCTATGGAGCATATTCTTGAAAACATCAGCTGAGATAATCCCCTGTGAAACATTCCTGATGAATGAACAGGCACAGGTTGTGGTATGTAATCACGTAGCAGTTATTCTGGTCCTGAAAACCAGAAATCACTGAGATGATGGCCAAAAGTGATTCACTGCATGACTCTGCACAAATCTTTTCATTTTCTTGTAGCTCAGCCTCGTCACCTGTAAAGCATGGTTAATAATTTTCCTAGTCCCTTGATTATGAGGATAATGAACAAAGATTCTAGGAATTTCAGCACAGCTGATCAAAAATTCTCAAGAAATATGAAATGCTGTGTGGGTGAACACTTTGGTCATTGGGGGAGATTTAGCCAAACAGAAGAGCTGAAAGGTTTCCTGAAGTGCTTCCTCATAGATATATCCACCAAGGCTCGCTGAAGGTGCAGGGATGGGTGAATATGTTTAACCTAGTTGTAAATTCCGTGGAAGACTGTGGAGCCCAAGGCATTGCTCAGCCTACACTAAACTCTCAGATTTCATAGGCGATATTCAGGGAAATAAGGATAAGAGATGAATCAAAGCACTGGTCAAGAAAAAGTGATATTAAGGTCAGCAATAATTTCTTTACAAAGACCTATCCCGCTCCAAACATCTAGCATTTGTAACGGATAGCTGAGATGTGCAACTCTACTAATTTGATGGTGGAGTTCTAGAGGTATCTTCAAGAACGTTTTTGTAATTAATAAATTAATGAAAAGGAACACAGGGAAAATATTTACGAAATGTATTCAGATTTTCCTAAAATTTCTGCCTTTCTAAATAAGACTTAGTTTTTCTTAATTCGAAGTGAGCTGTTCCATCTCTCTGTACACAGAAGTGTGACTGAGGAGGATAGTAATCCACACATCTTCCTGAAATGAGGAGCTGACTACAATGCAATGCATGTCTGACCCACATAGAAGCTTTTTATATCACTTTTCTTTAAAAGAAAGGAAATTACTTCAGGATAAAAGGCTTTGACTGTGTTTTAAGAAACATAAATCCTTTAGTGGTTTGGATAATAATTGTGGGAAACAGTTTAGTTGTTTGGTTAATTATCCTTTTTGCTCTCTCACCTCTTAACGTGATGATGCTGGGTTCACTTCTAGGGAAGTGCTAACTGGATATGACTAATAAATTATATTATGAAGAAAACAGCTTCAGAAATGAAACCTTCTGAGTTACTTTAGCCTTTGTCATGTATACACAGTAGGTTTTGGCAACTAATTGGTATCTACTGAGACACAGCTTTTGCTCTGACCAAACATTACTAGCTGTTGTTTTCTTTTAATCTACGTGCAGCATGTCCAGGGTTTCATGAAAACTTTGAAAAAACTTTGTAGTCTAATAAGACTCTGCCATAGTGCCAAAGTGCCAAGCATCTTTCTCATTTGCTTTCCCAAGGGAATGAGCATTTTTGTGTGTCCATAGCACAGTTTCCCATTTACAGAAAAAAGGCTCCATCCCACTCTCTGTGCAATACCATTTGCACCCCAGCTTGTCATCCCTTTCCACTCTCAGAGCTGGACTTGCACAGATGAGAATGAGACTTTTGTTTCAGTCTTTGTAACATCCTGATATGTTCTCCGCCCCTGCATAACTCTGTGTTAAAATCCTAAAGTTATCTGCTGTTTGCAATGATTTTTTTTTTCCTCAACAGCAGCTGTGGCAGTTTATCTTAAACAAGGTCCAGATCCTGGAATAATTGTTTTTGTTGGTGTATTGGATATGTGATCCGCTCTACTAGTCAAATTGTTCTTCAGAAGTGCAGCCTTTTACCTGATTTACCTTGGCAGGGACTAGAGATAGGATCCTGATCTAACTTGCCATGGAGGCTTAGCAGTGTAATACACATTTTTGTAGTTGAAAAAAGGCTGAAAGCTGTAGAGCACAACATGCAAAAACTAGACACTAAGTTTCTGCAGTTTGAATTCAGACCTCTTTCACATGTATACTTTCATATTGTTCTTATATGCATGATCTGCTTGCAATTTTTCTCAAACCCCTAATTTCTTTACTGAACAGTAGGCACTGAATATTTTCCTTAAGTCCACCCTGCTAAATACCTCTTAAAAAAATACCTCTTAAAATCCTCCCTCTTTTGGCAGGGCTGGAGGCAACATCCAAATCTCCAGAAAGTGTTCAACTAAGCAAAGTACTTCTTTCTTAATTCCTGTCCCTAGTCCTCTCGAGTGGTTGCCTTTCAGATCCAACAAACAAATGAGTCCTTCTTCACTACAGGGTGCACAGGCCCATCTTGTGCCCTGCATGAGGCTGAGTCCAGTGGGGGAAAAAAAAACCAACACCTCTATATGATCATGCAATTAAATATAGTATGCTAAGGCTTACACACAAGGTGGGAGTCTAACAAAGACTACCAAAGCAACCTTCATTCTGAAATTTCCTAACTTTTTCCACTCCAGCTCCTACTGTCTTAGTGAATTCAGCTGCCAAAGTCTACAGATTCCCCACCAAGCATGAATTTGAGCCTTCTAGGGGAGGGCCACAGGCTGACATTTTTTTCTAGAGGTGCAGACAGAGGCAAACCCCAGGCAAAGAGCAAAGGATTCACTGAATCCTTGAAACCTCTATACCAAAACACAGAGCTGCTAGTGCTTTTGAACAAAGTGCCTGTAAGAATTCCTTTAAATGGCTAAGCCATGGCATTTTCCCTTAATTGCATTTTCAGAACTGTCTAAACCAGTCTAGCTGAAACTTCCCAGAAAAATGTTACTTGAGACACCTGGCATGGAAAAATTCAGTCCAAGTAATTTAAAGCTGCAAAATTATAAGCAACTAAAACCAAAATCTTGCAATGGTAAATGTCAGGCAATTTTAGCTACTGATGATACTACCAGCTTTGTCTGTTGCAAGGAGAAAAATAAAGAGAGACAACGGGAGAAGAAGAAAGAAAGACAGCATTATAAATGATAAAAGGAGAAAGCTTTCCTACTGGAAGAGGTGAGTTTTAAGAGATTTTTGGATGTGAATTAAAGGACGTTTGACGGATGAGGTCATGGAGACTGTATGATGTGTTAGGAAGTGGCATAAATGAGGGCATAAAGCTGAGATTGAGTAAGGAGAGGAAAAGAGCAAGGCAAGTCTATTGAAGGATGTTCTGAGAAGGCAGATGGAAGAAGAAGAAATGTGGAGTAGTGCAAAAAAAAAAAAAAAAAATCAGTTTCCCTGTTGTGATCTTAGATTTAAAATAATACATAAACCAAAATCTGGCTTCACTTGGGATGCTCCTGTACTTTGCTGACAGGTAGGTGTTGACAGGACATCCTATTTAAATGTAGGAGGGAGACAGCCTAAACCCACTTCTCATAGCTGCAGCTTATTTCTAAATAAAAATTTTCTCAAGGTCCTTATTCCTCCCTAGTACTGCTGATTTCAGTAGAATTCAGCAAGAAACAGAATACTTCTCGAAGGCAGAATCTGACTTCCAGACAGATTTTTAGATCAGAGGGCCCAGTTTTGAATTGCTTGACTTCTTTGGGGACTTCTGAAGATCTATGTACTGTAGGGCCAGTGGTAGCTATCACCCTAAATCTTTCTTCACTTGGCAGGGTCCAGTCCTTCAGCTCTTGAGAAGTGCTCTTTAATCATTTGAGAAGTCCTTTTGACTGACATTGCTCATGTTTAGTTTTGTGACAAAAAAGTCTCAAGAAATAGCCTTTATTCACCTTTGTTTTGCAAATGCATGAGTGTTAACTAAATATTGAATTTCCTCTTAGTTTTTCTGGTGCAGTATTGACTCTCCTATCTGCACACTATCCCAGATCCCGGGTGCTTTGAACTTCATGTCATTTACCAAAAAAAAAAGCATTTTTCTCCATTTACATGCTAGGATCATATTTATTTGGGAACTGCTTGGAAATCTGTCATTATGGTGTTTGTGACAGCTTGACAAGGCCTGTTGCCATGGAAAAGCTTTGTGATGTTGTGTAAATATATTCCTAGGTCAAAAGTTCTATGTATTTTTTGGACATGGATGCTAAAGGGAAAAGAGAATGACTAAACATTAAAAAAAAAAAAAAAAAAAAGACAAAATAATAATAAAAAATGACAATAATAACCAGCATTTGATACTATATTTCTGCTTGGTAACCAAACAAACAACTTCTCAGAGCATTTAATTTGTTCTGTAACAGTCCTGCTAGCAATGAAAGTACACTTATTTCCAAGGTTCACCCCCCCACCCTTAAAATATTCTTACTACCAGTCGTTTTGCAATATTGATGGTTCCTCTATTAATAGAGTAGCAGACAAGGGAGCTATTATTCTTGCCCTCTATCTGTTATTCCATTAGGTAAGGCTGACAGTTTCTGACTGCTCACAGTTCTATAACCTACTATGTGCTCAAGCCACTAGCTAAACCTCCTTCTCACATGTTGTTTTTGGTGAAAAATATGACTAGACAGGAAAAGAGAAAACAAAAACATGGAGCAAAGTATGAGAGAAAGCTCAATATAGGTTTGCAACCAAAATAGAATTTTTTTTTTTTTTTTTTTTTTTTTTTTCCCCGGAATAAATAAGNTTTTTTTTTTTTTTTTTTTGCCTCAGACAGAAATGAGGAAGTGTCGGCACAGCAACACAGATCTGAGACTCTCTCTGCAGTTTGTCCCTGTTGATGACTGATGTCCTGTGTTTTATTTCCAATTGTACCTCTATGTCAACATAGAAACAGTCTTTCCAACCCTTTTTGCTGTCTCTAACACAACATAATTTATCTGATTTTTAAGGGGACTCTAACACGCAGGCAAGTGCAGGCTGTCCTGAGGTGATATGTCCCATAGGGATGAGCTTTCTCTTTAGGTGCCAGCAGTAGATTCCAGTAAAGGCATCCCCCACTCAGCTGCCTTTCTCCCTGCCTCTTCTATATTTGAATATAGATATTTTGTGAGGTTGTTACAAACATTTCTCTGAGACAGTGTTTGAAGCGAAGGAGGGAGGATAGGTTATACCCTTAACTTTGGAAAAGGCTGAGGCATAAGTATAGGTTATGAACCTGAGTGGGAATCCTGGCTCCTGCTTCAGATCCAGGACGACCCACGGGCCAGGATTGCTGATTCTTGGGGAGGTAAGACACCACTGAAAGCAGACTGGGTTGGTTTTACTCTTTCGAAATATAATGTTTCCCAAGCCAGCCAGTTTGACAGGGCTTCAGGAAACCAGTGCAAGGAGCCAAATGTGTGCCTGGCCTCCATGCACAGCAGTGACTCCTGTTGACTTTCTCCTGCTACAATAGACCACTGTACTTCACACCTGACTCAGCACCATATAATAGACTAAAAAATGCTTTGACCAGGTTTCCTTACCTGCTGCTTTTGGCTGCTGTCTTCTACACCAACTGTCCAGCAGCAGAAGTAGCCAGGGGAAAGTGTTCTTCTTTGGAACATTAGCTAAAAAACATCCCATAACTCACAGGGTTCCCTTAGTCATCTCTCAGGACACAAATGGTCTGCAAAAATAGAATTATATTCTTTAAAAAAGAAAATCAGGAAGACTCACAAATCTTTCAGATTTGTTCCTATCTGTAGATGCTGTTGATCAGCCAGCACCTTTCCCCCCATAAATTCTTCCTCTGCTCTATTTCTTCCATAAGAGTTTTGCCTTCTGTGCTTTTTACTTGCTTAATTATCTCCCATCAAACTATGGGGAACTGTTTTTTGAGATCCTTAAACATAAAAATAGCATGTATTTTTATTTAAAGTTCTCTGCCATTTGATCCTTCCTTCCTTCCTTCCTTCCTTCCTTCCTTCCTTCCTTCCTTTCTTTCTTTCTTTCTTTCTTTCTTTCTAATGCTAACATAAAAGAAAGGGGAAATGTCTGGAAGCAGAGAAAAGAGAATTGATCTATAGTTTGAATCCAAGCCACAAATATGCCACGAGAATACAGACACATGCACGCAGTGCCGTCACGAAAAATATCCCAGCCCTCCCACACTTTTTACACATTACAACATATTAAAAATTATTTCTGGTCATAGCAAAATATGTTAAAAGTAGGAAAAAAAAAAAACAAACCAAAAAAAACCCCAAAAAACCAAACCAACACAAACCCCAACGTATACCAAAGTTGCAAGTACCTCCAGAATTTTCTACAGGCAGAAGTGCAGAATTTAAACAGCAGTTCTTACTCAGAAAACCTTCCTTGACAGTTCATTAACCTGAGTTTACTTTTTTGGAAGCTGTAGCCTGCAAGAAAGAATGTGAATAAAAGAGAAGGAATTAATTTGCTCCAACTCTAGCTGCTACCTGCTCTGCTAGGAAGACAGCACTTCTATAACAAGAATTAAGACACCACTGGTCAAACGAAGTCCACCTTGGCTACCTCTACGCTGTGGAGCACTAAAAGGTGATCATTTGACTGAACATTTCATATACTCCGTATAGTGTGAGTCATGCTGGTCACCAATTCAGGAAAGCATCCTTAAGTGCTGTTTTAGACAAGAATGAATGTGAGCCTTGACTAAATAACATCAGTAACTGTGAATATAAGATGTTCCGCCCACACGTATATCAGAAGCTTGAAATAGAAGTACCATTAAATCTGTCTAAATATGATGGGAAACTGAGGCAAAGGATAATGAGCTCCAGCCAGTTCAGGACAGCATTAGTGGAGCTGCAGCTGTGAGGTCCTGTGGCCCACAGATCATGACAAAGGTTTTGGTCCTCTTTGGAGAAGTGCTGTTATAGACAGCACTGCTCAGCAAATACACTGGAAATCTCTCCCGGTAATTTACCTTTCAGCTTGGTATCTGTGGAAGCTTTTAAGAAGAAGATTCTAAATAAGGAACCAAAAAAAAAATGTTGCCATTCCTCACCATAACCGTAAACTGAAAATAAGCACTTATACAACCTAGCCCAAATATTTAGTTAAAGAACAGGTTTATAACTAAGGATATCTTAAAATGTGTTTGAATTACTGTGTACACTACTTAAACAGTTAAACTGTCAGCTTAGAGTTTTGTATATCTACCTCATTAGCCTGCCTTCAGGGCCTGCGGTAGGTGAATCTGCATTTTAGAATTTTGTGGGTTTCTGTGCTTTATGCATCCTGTAAAACGCCTTGAGAACTTTATGGGGGATGCTGCATTAAAATGTGTGATTATAAATATGATTTAAATATCTGAAACATTACAGAGTGATTATTGTTCAATAAGGCAACGTGCATAAAAGGGTTGTCTGCATGCTGTGCTTAGGTTCTGACAATATAATGTAATGAATTGTTCAATATAGTTTGGATGCTATTTGTCTCTGTTTCTTCTCGTACTCCAGAGATGCCTGATATGCAGTACTCTAACAAGGCTATCATAAATTGCAGAACAATAAACAGCCCTTGAGATTTTTAGATAGTATGTGTTAGTATGTAATCCATCCTGAGGAACTTGATTTAGTGCCACAAAGGAACATCCTTGACAATGCTCAACATTGTTTTAAACTGCTGCTAAATCAATTACTGCGTTTGGGAAATGGCAAGCTTCTTCTGCTTGCTGCTCCGTGCTGGTGGCCTGGCTGCTCAAGGAGAGATTCAGGGAGCCAGGCTGTGGAGGCAGATGGGTTTCCTGAAAAGCACTGAAGTAACCCAACTTGAAACAGTGCTAAGTAAGGCCTCCTAAAATCTGCACTAAACTGCTTGGCTGGGTTGTCTTAGCTGTGTCTAGTAATAAATTAATTATGAAACAAACAAAAATGCTTCCTTTCTGATCAGTGCTGCGTCGTGGAACCACAATATCCACAAACACTAATAATCTTTGGTGCTTAAACAAAGACTTCTGTGTTTGCAGTATGTTGTGTACATTAACTAATCTTTCCTTGCAACATCTCCCTGAACTGGAGAAGTGTTACTACCCCTTTTCCACAGATGAAAGACATCAGTAACTCAGGCAGTGCCTCATGGACCAAAGATGAATGCTCTCTTGAATCTAATGATGTTACAAGGAATGACCCAAAAAGTTAAACAAGATCAAGGCCATTTGTATTTCTTTAATGTTTTCTTCTGCTCCTCTGTTGAGGCATTTAGAGATACACTGAAGGAAAAAAGGCATTTCTTGTACCTTAGCGGCAACCTTGCCCTTCTGCTTTAAAGACATAAATAAGGATTCCTAGGCAGTATTTTCTATATCTCAGAAGACTGCACAAGATGAATATTGAGATGCAATTATTGCAACAATAATGCTCTGACATGTTTCAGGTACTATGACAGTCTCAGGAATATCACTCTTCTATTGAGAGAAAATAAGATTAAAGGGAGGGAGAAAGGATCCCAAGGAGGCAAATTGTGGAGGAGTCATTACCGAAAGGCATTCAATTCTGTTTTTGAAGGATTGATACTCTTTCATGACTTCTGCATCACAGATATCACATCATCTACCACGGGGACCCTGCAAGGCTGCCTTCAAATTCCGCATCCCTTCCCCTTCTGTCCTTAGAGGGCAGCAGAATGGTGGTCGTCTCTTTTCTCTTATGTCCCACTGATGCCATACCTCTCACAGAGGTAATCTTGATCAGGTATTGATCTTTAATCCACAGCATTGCTGGAAATGGCAGCCAGCTGTAGCTGTGAAGAACAACAACTGGCAGACACTCTGGTTATTGTTGGCACTGGCCCTCTCTTGCAAGATCCAAATTCCTGGGAACCAAATGTTCCTGTGATTCTGGCTTTCTGCTGCCAATAAAGCTTACGATACAAAGCTAATTGGCTTGTAACTTTTCTTGGAAATCTGGAAGGGAAATGGATAGGTTGCCTTTATTTATACGCCGATATGTCAAGAATCTGCTTTAAGATAAGGGGGAAAATATATACAGCAGTAGCCATTAAAAAGCCAATGTTTACTCATCTTCACTATGAAGTGGTTTCAGAGAGACATCTAAGTAGTTTTAATTTTATATAGGCTTAAGAAGATTGTAAGAGTTCTTTTGGCTTCTTATCCTGGTGAAAAATAACGAGAGGCAGAGTTCATTGCAGAAGGCTCTTTCAGGAAAGGACTTCATTTGGGATCAAAATTCTGGACAGTCACCACCCAGAAAAATGAGAGATAAAATCTGCTGTGAGGAGGATGTTTGTGGGAGCTTTCCTTTGCTCACTGACCAATGATTCCTCTCTCCATCGATGTGTATGTCAAGGAAGGGTTTATGACTGAAGGATACCTTATCCATCTCTGCCTGCTTCCTCCTAGTCAGTCTACTCTTATCAGTTGACAGCTGACAGTAATGCCAGTAAAATTCACATCTTCCAGGGATTAGAGGAAAATAATTCCCCCAGCCACAGAAAAGTTGCTTCAGATTTTGTTATCTTGTTAGGATTGAATTTTCCTTAAAAATCCAGGAGGACTATATAATTTGGAATGTGTTTTAAAGGGTTTCAAGAAGCATAGACATAGAAGTATAGCTCCCAGTCAGGCCACAAAAAAAAAAGAAAAAAATCCCTGTAGGATAGAAGGAATTAAGATTAAAATTGACTTGGAACATTTGTGCTAAAATCCAAACGAGCTAGTCCTGAAAGTTTGTGAGTGAAAAAGCATTTTTTTCCCTGTGAAATGATCCCTCCTGTTATGGGCCAGTTTCTGTTTTTACCCATGTAACTGAGAGCAGTGCTTGGATACAGTTCAGCAGATATTTTGTTTTATTGGGGCTTCCTGGAACAAAAAGAAAAGTACTGGGATTCTGGAAGATGAGATATTTTTTATTCTGCCCTTCTGAAATGGTTTCACAAGACCTGTTGATTAGACTGAGAAGAGCAAAAGGGTTATACCTAGAACAGTGTCAGAAGGAAGTCCCTCAGTATAAATGATACAGGGGTGCAACAGGAGGTAGGAAACTTCAGGTATTTTCCTCCCTCTGTTCACAACTGTTTTCATGCTACTGCTAGCACCAGGGAGAAATGGAAGCAGCTCTTTCACACAGCTTGAGAGTTGAAGGGGTTAAAGCCACACGATTTGATCATTCTAGATGATGGGTCTTTTTATTTTCTTCTAGTTCATCTTTCCCTCAAAAGAAGAGCCACATTATTTTTTACCTCAGGTGTACCTGCTTCACTTGTTTTACTTTTCAGACAGTTACCTGGCTGTAAGCCAGCACTAGAAAATCAAATCCTGCCATTTATTTTATGATTAAAAAAAAAAAAAAATTATTCTTGCCCGAATTTAGTATTTTTTTTATTTCTTACTACTTCATGTTATGCCTTCTTTAAGACGTTTGGTAGGGGATTTCTCCCTCTCTTTTCTTTGTTAGCTTTGTTTGCTTCCTGTCACTCACCATTTGGTAGCTCAACTATCAGAGCAGAATGAAAAAGCTGGATGCCAACCCAGGTTATATCTATTACTGTCACTTTCCTACCACTGAAAAATGCAAGCAGTAACCAGAAAGCAAGCAGATCTGAGGTAGGTCAGCAAATTGAGACTACAGTTCTCTGAGCTAAGCCAAGTCAGAAGGAATCTTGAATTGCAGATGCGAGAAGTGTTGGGCTTTTAACAAAAATATTCTGTTTATTGAAGATGAAAGCGATACAATAACAATGAGAATAAACATGAGCATGATGAAAAGCAAACAAGAAGCAGCCCAAGTCTCAGCTCGAGTGTAATATACACACAGATTCTTTTTATTTCTAAAAAGAGCAAAAAAAAAAAGTATTTGTTGCAGCTGGTCTCAACCCAAAAGTTTGTTTGGATCACTGAATCATGCCCTCATACTGTTTAGGACTATACATAGTTGTCACTGAAATGATCCTGGAAAAATTCCCATCTACTGCTAAGAATTTTTTTTTTTTTTTCTTTCCTTCCCTTCTTGCTGCTAAACATATTTTGTTGTTAAAGCTTTACGGAGAAAAGAAAAACTGGTGAGGAAACAAAGGTCAGATTTCTAAAAATGGCCACTTAAAATTAGTTTCTTATGCTTCGAAGAAGTAGCCTGATTTTTCACAAGGGCTGGGCATGTGCCAGCTTCCAGTGCACTCTGGAGGAAACCCAGAAAGAAGCAGACCCTCTGAAAAACCTGCTGGGTGCCTGTGTACGACCTCAGGCAATATTCTCACTGTCTCTCACTGCTTGTACTGGTCTGAGGGTTAACTCAAAGCTTCCACTGCAAATTTTTTTTTGCCCTTCTTTTCCTGTGGTCTGATCCAGCAATGTACAGGAGATCTGAGCCTACAGAGTGGCAGCCTGGGCTGATTGTAGGGTGTTGCATACAGCTTTCTTCAGGAGACAGGACAGATTTGTTGGGAGAGTATTAAATGACAAAATATTTCTGATAACCCCATATTTTCCCTTAATTTTCCTTGATTTCCTGTTATTCACAGAATCACAGAAATGCTCAGGTTGAAAAAGCCCCTCAGGATCAGCAAGTCCAACTGATATCCCTACTCTACAAGGTTCACTCCTGAACCATATCTCTAAGCTTCACATCCAAATGACTTTTAAACACATCCAGGGTTGGTGACTCCACCACCTCCCTGGGCAGCTCATTCCAATGCCTGACTATTCTTCTGTGAAAAAATGTTTCCTAATGTCCAACCTAAACCTACCCAGTTGCAACTTGAGGCCATTCCCTCTTGTTCTATCATTATTTACCATTGAGAAGAGACCAGCACCAGTCTCTCCACAACGTCCTTTCAGATAGGTGTAGACAGTGATGAGGTGTACCCTCAGCCTCTTCTTCCTCAAAGTAAACAGCCCCAGCTCCTTCAGTCACTCCTCATAAGATTTATTCTCCAGGCCCTTCACCAGTTTCGTTGTCCTCCTCTGCACTTACTCCAGCACCTCAGCATCCCTCTCACATTGAGGTGGCCAAAACTGAACACAATACTCAAGGTGTGGCCTATCCAGAGCACAGTACAAAGGGACAATCACTTCCCTACCCCTGCTGGACACAGTATTTCTAATCCAAACCAGGATGCCATTGGTTTTCTTTGCCACCTGAGCACTGCTTGCTCCTATTCAGCTGCTTGTCAATTACAACCCTCAGGTCCATTCTGGTACACAGCTTTCAGGCCACATTGCCCCAGGCCTGTAATATTACCTGGGCTTGTTGTGGTCCAAGTTGAGGACCTGGCATTTGGCCTCGTTGAAGCTTATGCCATTAACGTTGGTCCATTGATCCAATCTATCCAAGTCCCTCTGTAGAGCCTCCCTACCCTCATGACAGTCAACATTCCCACTTGGTGTCATCTGTGAACTGACTGATGACACACTCGGTCTTCATCAAGGTCATCAATAAAGATGTTGTTCCTCTATTTACTAGAGGTCCCTTTGTATTGTATAGCAATACAGTGTCTGCCTTTTAGATACCTTTCCTAACCATATAACATCCCACTTGCATGGAGCTAATGAGACCTATCAGGGGTATGACTTTGCTATTTCATAGAATCATAGAACAGCTTGGGTTGGAAGAGACCTTAGCGATCATCTACTCCAACCTCTCCGCCATGGACAGGGATGCCTCTCAACTATACTTGGCTGCTGAGGCCTCATCCAACCTAGCCAGTCTTGTTCATGCTGTCAAGATCTAATCCCTTTCCCTGGAAGAATTCACCCTTCTTCTGAGTGCAAAGAAATCCACTAACCCCATCCGTGAGCATTGCAGCCTCCTCTAAATCTTGAGAGAAAGAAAAAAGCTTTGAGCGGATGGAACAAAAGAGTATCTTAGTCACTGAGCAGCTTTGCAGTTGGCCTGGTTGGAAATCTTCTGTGGCCCAGGAAGATATGAGTGGCCTTCTCAGAGGCCGTGCAGCTGGAGGGATGCCCAGTTAGAGTGCTGTGGCAGGAGGTGGCCTGTCCAGCATGCGGTGTGGAATTTGCTAGCCTGAGCATAGTCCCATGAGGGAACTGCCTGACAAACAGGTTGCCTATTGCCAAGCATCCCCCACGATGGCCACACCACTCTTCAGTCATGACATCCCTGCTGGTTTCTTGGTTGTGAGTCACTGTCTCCCACACACCCTGGCCAGAAGGCTCTAGTCAAATTTCCCAATCAGTGCATGTGTCTGCTGCTCCACTCCCTGCCTTTCCTTGGGTTATTAACTCATCACTCTTAATCAGGGAAATCTGCCTCTGGACAGTTGTGTAAACAGACAAGGACGGTGTTTTCTGTCCTGCACTTTCTGACCTTGTGTGCCAATATAACATGCAGAAGTATGCCAAATGCCATTTAATCTTCATAATCCGAGCAGATTATTTTCATAATTTCACCTCTATCTGCTCACAGCATTATCTCCTTTCAAAAATGCCACACTGTTTTTCAGGCAGGATTCACCCTTTTACAAGACAGATTTATTTTCAGCAGCCAAGTTTTGTGTTCTACCTGCATCACTGGAGGACAATGCACCATATGGGGCTTCACGTTCCTGATGTACTCTTCTCAAAATGCAATATGGCAATAATATTTGCAGTTCTCCACTTGCATTTCTGAAATCTGTGGTAGCTGAAAGTAGCAGTGTGAAATAATAATTAGTCTACTGATTATTGTTTTTGCAAAGTAGACTATTTGCATTATTATTTAGAGAGGTTACAGCCTAGCTGCAGGCTCCAGCTGCTCATTCCTACTGCAGCAAGACAAGGCCACAACAATAGACCACAGCTACACAAACAGATGATTTACATTTGGCATAACTCAGAGTGTGAAAACCTTGTCGGGGAGGAAGAGGTCAGGCAATGACTGGCTGATGGGGAGGGAGAATGTAGTTGCCTGGTGATGTGGGAAGAGCTCCTTGCCTGGCAGAACAGTCACTCTTTCTGGTCCCCAGCTCCAGCCACATGGCCTTGCACTTCCTCCAGCACTTCTGCTTCCTCCTGGGCCCAATATCTGTGTGGTTTGTTCGAATTAAGAAGGCAAATAACTCCAGCAGAAGGGACAAGAAAGCAGCAGGAGGAGGAAGAATGACAGGCTGGGGGTGTTTCCCCCTTCACTGTCTTTGGTTTTTTTCCAAATGATTGCTGGCCATGCTTCCAGAAGAAAATTAACAGTCCTGTTTAAGAACATTTCTGGGGTGATATCTTGAAAAAATATTGTCATTGAGTTCAACTGAAGCAGGTCCAAGTTCTGAAAGCTCTCAAATCCTATTCCTTTTGGTTTTCTCATGTACTTAATCCTCACCATGAACTGAACGAGGCAATGATCCTACAGAAAAGAATGTATTATCACATAATTGCAGATTGCATTATATGGTGTATTCATTATGGGGGCTAAACTGAGGTTACACAGACAGCCTTCATTCCGGCATCTCCTAACTTCTTAATGCCTGACTTTACACCCTTTATGATAGCCTTCGAATGAAGTTTGCTGTTGGCAGCCGATGATTAATTTTAATGTAATTATTACAACTTTACTCCCCATTGGCATCTTAAGGAGAATTTCGCAGCTGTGTCCTTCATAAACAAGGAGGCTCGGAATTTGCTTGTCTGTGTGTTTAAGCTACTGAGTTGCCTTCAACACTTGTTATAGATCCTTAATGACTTTGGATACCCTTTCACCACGAATCACAGAAACAGGCTAGAAAAGACCCTCAGGATCACCAGGTCCAATCGATAACCCCGCTCTACAAGGTTCACTCTAAACCCTATCTCCAAGCACCACATCCAAACGACTTTCGAACACATCCAGGGTTTGCAGCCCATTCCAATTCCTGACCACTCTTTCAGTGAAAAAAAATGTTCCTAATATCTAGTCTAAACCTACCCAGTTGCAGCTTGAGGCCGTTTCCTCTTGTTCTATCACTATTTACCTGTGATAAGAGACCAGCACCAACTTCTCCACAACTCTCTCTCACTATGATCCAATAACAGGCTATATTATTCGAAACAGTAGCTGAGTAACTGATTTTGGTGGACTCAAGTTGGAATATGCTCTTCATGGTCACTTACAGATACTTATATGTGCCTACTGCCACTATTATTTACTGGGTTCTTGTACAAAATCAAGTGCTGAAGCACTGATCATTAAGTCAGCTCAAAACCTGCTCTGTTGACACTAATAATTATGATTTTGACAAAAAGTTAATGTTCCATTTTCAAGGCACAAATAGTGCCAGGGATTCCAAGTCAGGCCTGTTCATAAGTTCTTGGGGTCTGGGTCTACACATAACTGTAATCATGTTACTGACTTTGAGGTTGCTGAACAGAAGTTACTCTAGATGCAATATTTGTAGGATTGGAACCTTAATTTGAAATCACATCAAGGGACCTTATTTTGAGACCATACCATGTTCCATTAAATTCTTGTCCTTGCAGTAAATATGTACAATGCACACTGACGATACTGTGCTGTGTAGGATAACGAGGTGCATATCTATGATATATAAAGCAAAGCATCTTATCTAGGTAACTCTTAAATCAAGCTTTATGCTGAGTATTGCCCCCTATTCTCACAATTATTAAAAGAAAGAAAAATCAGAACATCATGAGAGAGCATTCATGTTCATGTTATATTAAGTTACAACTGTGCTATTTGTAGTTTAAGGTAGATGATGTTAAAGGAGACAGTCATCTCACCACCTGCTGGAGAAACTAATTAGAGGAGAGTAGTGTTCAATAGCTGTTTCTCTTCACAACATGCTTTTCATTGATAATACATTGAAGTATAAGAGAGTTTACTGTGTTGCACTTTCAGGGGCAGATAGGCAGAACATGAAATTTCTAATTGCAGAAAGAGATCTCCTTCTCCTGTCCTTCTCCAAGCTTAGAGATTTGTCCATACCTACTCTCTTTGCAGTTGATAAGGCTCCTGTTTCCCCCTGTTGCGAACATTACTAGAAGTATGCAAAAGTTGTGCAGCCTTAATGTGCAGGTTTTTTTCACACTTGTTTCAGTGTTACGCTGTGTTCTGCTGAGTGAAGCAGAACTTCTTTGCGCTGATGGTCTAGTGGATGAGATTCTTCTCTGTAGAAGTGGGAATGCAAAGAAATTCGTATACAGATACTATTTGTCCTATTGAAACAGGGAGTACTTATGGAGTACAGACATCATGGGAAATGCAGATTAACTGTGCAGCTTATCTCTGTAATCATTTTTCCCACCTTTCCTTGGAGTGGAACATCTCCCTTCTGAGAAAAGGCTGAGTGAGCTGGGGCTCTTTATATGGGAGAAAAGGAGTCTGAGGGGTGACCTTGTTCATGTTTGTCAAGATGTGAAGGGCGGTGTCAGGAGGACGGAGCCAGGCTCTGCTCAGTAATGCCCAATGATAGCACAAGGGACAACAGGTGCAAGGTGGAGCATAGGAGGTTCCATGTGAACGTAAGGAAAAACTTTTGACTGTAAGGGCAACAGAGGACTGGAACGGGATGCATAGAGAAGTTGTGGAGTCTCCGTCTATGGAGATCTTCAAGACCTACTTGTATGTGTTCCTATGTGACCTACTCTCAGTGATCCTGCTCTGGCACAGGGGTTGGACTGGGTGATCGTTCAAAGTCCCTTCTAACCCCTACCACCCTGTGATTCTGTGACTACTGATGTCCTCCCCATCCTGTTGTTGGATGCCGTGCCCAGCTTTGTATCCTTAAAATGATTTCTTGCACTGGATCCTCTTCTGTTTCTCTCAGACACTTTTTGATATCTCTCAGGATATAATGAAAAGTACATCAATTCTGTAGCTTTTTGCACTGCTGAGGAGGGCTAATCATGGGACATGCTCTGCAAATGTCATATTAACCATTCATTTCACAGATATGCAGACAGATGGCCAGAGGATCATTTCAACAGGGTCCACATTTTGTTTTTTCCTCTGTACCTAAAGTTGCTGTGCTTGTTTTTTCATGGTTTCTCCATATTGCCAGCTCTTGGGGAACAGGATCTACGTGGGTATCACAGTACTTCTCTGATCTTTAATTCTGTGCTTTGAGCAAGAGTCAAGTTTCAAGATGAATTCCCATCTGCTCAGATGATGTGTGCCTCTTCAGAGATCTTAATAACACCTTTCTTATCACTGGTGTCAGAAACATTCAAAATTTCTGTTCAGACAACAGGTCATAACATTTCTCTGAAGACAAGTCATTATTAATGCCGTCTCTTCTTGAAATCATTGCGTACTTGCTTGTCTCTGTGCTTTCAGTAGCTATCTTTAGGCTATCTACGCTCTTCTTCAAGCTAGCTGACCAGCTGACAAAACCTGTCCCATTAACACTGTCTGTGCATGTCGAACCATCCTCAAGAACAGCAAGTACACATTCAACATCTGCTCAGGTATCTAAAATATGCTTGACTTGACTTGCAGTTAGAAGGTTGTGTTATGTTTCTCCATAGTGGTGCTTTCCGGTTGCCCTGGATTTCATAGTAAATCCCTTTACATCTTTGAGTCTGAGCATCTTTCTTTCTTGTCTCCTCAATGAACTAATACACTGCTTTGGGTTTTGGTTTATTGTTTTTTATTTGTGTGTGTGTGTGTTTTTGTTTGTTTGTTTGTTTAGTTGGTTGGTTTTTTGTTTTGTTTTGTTTTCCCCACAAAGAGTGTTAGAGGACCAGTCTAAACCAAGAATTCTCCACATTTATGACAGAGAAGGATAAATAAATAGTAAAGGATTAGAAGACTCTTTTTCACGTGGTAACTTGGCTAGAGTATGTAGAAGTCCAACGGAATAAATAGCATTTCAAAGTGGTGTCAAAGTGTTCAAAGGTCGTTTTAGTGTGTGAGCAAGGTAGCATCTAAACCAAGCATTTGAAGCACTGTGATCCTTTGTCCTTCTGACACTACTGTCTCTCAGAGCAACTGTAATAGTTCTCTGTTGCTATTCAAGGCACTACCCAGGGGCTTTTCTTGCTGTTACCTAGTGAATAGAGGCTGAGAAGCAGTGATGTGTCTTCTCTGCCTACTGTCTCCTCAAGTCTATCAGCATGATCACAAGCCAGTACACTATACACATGGCAGACAATGCATGGTGACTGTACCAGCTCCTCTTCTAAGGCTGATCTTAGCTTACAGATAAAAAGGGCTGTATCAGCCTCTTTAGTTTGAAATGTGCCATATCAGAGTCAAATAAGCTCCACATTGCCTCTTAAAGACTGAACAATAAATAGCAGCAAAATGTGCTTTGGTGGATGAATTTCTTTCAGCAGGTGACTGCATAAACTAAATCTTGGCAGTAGAACTTCAAGTGAATGAAGTAGCATGGTTGATGGGCTTAAATCTTTCTTCTGCTAATGCTGTGCAGGAAAGACTGTGACTGAAATAGGTATAATTAGTGAACCATGATTGAATTCTTAGCATCAAGAAGACAACAACTCTTTCACAGTTTCTACTTTGATGTCATCTCTCATCTGTAAAGCTGTTCTACTCAGAACCACTTGAAGGTATTTTTCTTTTGAATTGGCTGCTTTAGACTGTCTTTAGTGCTAGATTATCTGTGTCAGGTTTATCACAAGCTGTCTGAATACAGGATGATTTTTCTTTTCATGGTAAAACATAGCACTCTTTTAAACTCTGCTTCCAGTTTATGATGAAGGTGCTTCTTGGTTGAATCGTCTGTTGCTGCTTTCCAAATACCCAGAATCTGGATCAACAATCTTACAATCTTCTGTGTCGCTATTTTTGTTTTATTTACACTTCACAGTAACAACTTGGGTGATAATGACTTGCTACAGTCACTGTCTCTCTGCTGACAAGAGCAAAGATCTGTCATCATCTTCTATCTAGTAGCATTTTGCACTTTTGAATCTGCATGTAGTGTATTACCAGCACTTCACAAGTCCTTAGTCTCAAGCACTTGTTATATTTCGGGTTGGGGATTTTTTTTTTTTTTTCCTGAAAAAGATACTATTCATCTTCTATGTTGTTCCTCCACTTGGAGCTTTTCTTGGTGACTTCCTAGGGGTGTATTCTGAATCAGGGAGCTGCTGTTTTGATCTTTTGATGTAGCAATATGCAAAAGCTTTTCCATGCTGCAGAACTGCTGATAACATACGTGGTATTTCACCAGCACGCAAGTTTCTGTCATATTCACACCTTGAATACTGAGGGTAACTGTTCCGTGATTTTATGCCTTAAAATTACATTAGATTGGCTCTTGGGTTTTATTAAGGTTTTGAATTACTCATTGTGCACGTACAAGCTTGGGAAGGTGCTCACCGGTACCATCTTATTTTCTAGTTCTCTCTACCTTTGCTTCTGAGCTGTAATGAAAACCGCATGAATTTGTGCATTGTGAACAAAAATTCAGCAGCATTATGGAAGTGGAAGCACTAGCAGCAGACGTACAGAATGATTGATATTGTGCTAT
Organism: Psilopogon haemacephalus; assembly: GCA_013396835.1. Classification (NCBI taxonomy): domain Eukaryota; kingdom Metazoa; phylum Chordata; class Aves; order Piciformes; family Megalaimidae; genus Psilopogon; species Psilopogon haemacephalus. The sequence continues at coordinate 106,391 of VWZI01007901.1, forward strand.
CCAATTTTCATTTCGGCAGTCACCCTAGGTAAACTACTCACGCAGAAAAGTTACTGTGTACAAAAATAAGAAAGGTGTAGTCAACCATACAAGTACACATCCCTGCCACAGACTTTCGTACCCCATCCTTAACACAACCCAGCCTGGTGCATGGGTGAAATGACTACATTCTGAGTGGATAAATGAATTGCAAGTATGTAGTTAATAGAATGCCTTCCTGTATTTATCTGAGGGGGAAAAAAAGTTTCACTAATATTTATGATTTTAAAAATAAAACTTTGCCATCTAATTAGTTATTTTCTTTTTATATACCGTCCTTTGTCTTTGGAGTCTTCCATTGTTCCCACAAAAGGTAAGAAGTCTTGTGGCTCTAGGAGCTGGGAAGTAATTAAGTGAGGTCACTATGTTGATGTTTTGTAGCATGACGTGGGGCTAACACTCACTTTTTGTTTTTTAAGTACTAAAAACTCCTTAATCTAATTAGTTTCTTTAATCTGGCAAGCAAAGGCACCTCCTCTTGGCTCTATCCCTTTCTTGCAAATGTGACACCTTGAAGATCAGAAATGTTCACTGAAGGATTTTATTATGCTAGCTAATTGAAATAAGTCAAGAGAACCTGGAATCCGTCTGTCTCTGCTGCAAGCAGTGCTTTGCCCTTAAGTACCTTCTGGTACTGGTGGAAGAGCACCTCTGTAACATTTCCACACATCTTAAACAAAAGGTAGTTGTGCTTTGGAGCCACTTGCCAGTGACTTTGGATGAACTAATTCTTCAGCTTTGTTAAATATAAGCAGCTAATCATTGAAATGAGGAGGAAAGGGCTGCCTGTGTGAGAAAACCTGAAGGCAAATTTGCATGGAATTTACGCCTAATTCTGTAAAACCAGCATTAGACATCGCATCTCCTCATGAAATGAAGTCTCTCTTAATTTTAAGACTCTGCACCTCAGGAGGTATTGCCACCAGGTGGGAGAGAAAATATTTCCCTGCCAGGTGCAGCTCCCTTCACCCTCTTTGCCAGGCTAGAGCTGCTCTGATATCCTTACACTTTCCCCTGCCTTTTTTACTTCTATTTTTCTTGTTTTCTTTCTCCTACTCCCTTTTGTGGGCCAATTTTAAGGCAGAGGGCTCTAGGAAGATGAAGTGATGGCTTTCCCCATCTGCCCAGAGATCCAGATGCCCTATCTTCTGCAGTGGACTGGCAGCAGGATAGCAAAGGGAACCATCCAACCAAGGAGATAAGAGGAGTAGACAGGTTGGGAGGGTTAACCTTTGTGTCCTAAGGAGCTCTGCTGTGAAGTTGGGGATTAGGCAAACTGAAAACAAAAAAAAACAAAAAAAAAGATTCCTTGTACTGTATGCACTTGCATGACTGGCATAGCTGGTACCTTGGAAGGATTCTGTACAGTTGTGATAAACATTTACCGACATTAGATTTTAGCCATGACTAGAATCTGAATGGCTGAGAATGTGATTTGGCTTTTTTCCTGGCTTGGGGAATCTAGCATAGTCTAAAATTCCACTGCAAGCATCCAAATTTAATACGAGTTTCCATTTTTAATAGGTATAACTTTCAGCTTCTCCTCTCTTACAGGATGAAATTCACCTCTCCACCAAAAAAACCCCACCAAATCCCAAATTTGTTCACACGCTTGATGCCAAGAAAATACAGATTGTTGTTAAGAGGCTAGAATGAAGCTTGCAACGCCAGCAAAGCACCGAGCTGCGCGCAGCAGCGTTACAACTTGAAACAAGGCTTCTTGTGACTCAAACATGTTATTGACACAAATGTTCCAACGCATATCTGCAAAATTCCAAACCTGCAGCTTGCCTTTGCTCACACCAAGCCCATCAGTTTGAACTGATCCACATAGGGATACCATTGCAAAGGTCACGGTATAGGCGCAGGGACAAAGCCAGCCTCTTAGATCTCCAAAGTCAAAAGGCAGGGAAAGTCTCAACATTGAGTAAAAAAAAAAATCAAAGTGTTTCTCACCTCCAACCACTGACTCTCCACCTGTCCCATGCCTGGCACTGCCTCAGGAGCTGGAGTAGAAAACTCTCAGCAGAGCAATGGAGAAAGCAGTGCTGGGGTGCAGCTGCAGATAGGCACAAGCTCCCCGGAGACTGCTGCTATGCAGACATCTATCCCACCGCGCATGGAGAGCTGCAAAACTACAGCGACATGGAAGGATGGGTATGAAATAACAGATTCCTCCTGCTGCTCTGGTGGCTGTCACATTTCACACTATACCTCTCTCCTTTTCACAGGCACTCTGGCTGGATTAAATGGATTAAGAACTGGTTGATAAATATGAATGGAGTTGCAAGTTGATGTGGAAAAAGGTTTTCGCTGTTTCTTTCTCTATGAATGAATCATGAACAGAAATTTCTTCAAGTGCATTAGAAATTAAATCCTCAACACTCCTCTCTTCTCCTCAGGCTGAAAAAACTGAAAACCCAAGTTTTGCAAGGGAAAAAATATTCACTATTTTAATTTATCTGAGAATCTCTTCCTTCAAGTCCTTATTTCTAAGGGCAACATTCACTATGTAGATCACTCCCATAAACCAACATAACATTATAATCCATTTCAATTAAAAGGATCCCCTTGCAGTAGAAAACTTCAGATTTGATAGCATATCTTCCCTGTAGCAAATTACTACATCAGACAAAGTCTCCCCAGCATTGTGCTTAGGAATTTGGCTCATTTTTTTTTTTTCTCCAACTCCAGGCTGCTGTCCCAAAGTTTGGAAATGCTGATTTGTGCTATTCATGAATTGTCAGTCTATGTTACCTACATAGATATGTATACATGCACACACACACATATATGCCTGGCAGAAAGGGATCTGGGGGTGCCAATGGACAGCTGAACATGAGCCAGCAGTGTGCTCAGATGACCAAGAATGTCAATGACATCCTGGCCTAGATAAAAAATCAGTGTGTCCAGCAGGAGTAGGGCAGAGATGGTGCCCTCATACTTGCAGTGGTGAGGTTGCAGCTTGAATACTGGGCTCATTTCTGGGTGTCACAGGATAGAAAATATATTGAGGGGCTGGAGACTATCCAGAGAAGAGCAACGAGGCTGCTGAGGGGTTTGGAGGACATCTCATATGAAGAGCAGCTGAGGGAGCTGGGGTTGTTCAGTCTGGAGAAGGCTGAGGAGCGATCTTATTGCTCTCTACAACTACCTGAAAGGAGGTTGAAGTGATGCTGGTGTTGGTCTTTTCTCTCAGATGATAAGTGCTGAGAGGAAATGGGTTTGAGTTGTGCCAGAAGAGGTTTAGATGGGACAGTAGGAAAAAATTCTTTACTGAGAGAGTGGTGAAGGGTTGGAACAGGCTGCTCAGGTAGCTGGTGGAGTCATAATTTCTGGAGGTGTTCAAGAAGCTGTAGATGTGGTGCTTCAGGACATAGTTTAGTGGTCATGGTAGCTGGGTTACTGGTGTACTCCATGGCCTTTTCCTACTTTAAGGATTTTATATATAATATTTATTATTTTAAAAAACTAATACTATATACTAATATATAGTATATATAATATGTATATAATTCAGGTAAAATTTTAGATTTAAAGCATCCTGTAAATTTATATTTGCTTGGGTCTAACTGTACATTTAAAATAATCACTCACTGTAAATAAATTTTGATATGGAATTTGTCCATTTTCCTTACATAGACGACATACAGCATGTCTGGCTAGAAATAAAAATAGCATAGAAATACATAGCATTGACTTCTGAAAGTCCTTGGCATGTACAAAGGACCTCACATGGAAAAAAAAAATCAATCTTGGGGGGAATTTCTGGTCTGATTTCTAAGAAAATGGGGCTTATCCCATTGTTCCATACCATGTGCCAGCAATGTGCCCTTGCAGCCAAGAAGGCCAATGACATCCTGAGGTGTGGTTGTTAGGTGGAGAGGGGCTCTCCTCCCACTCTACACTGCCTTAGTGAGGCCACATCTGGTATATTATCACTCTCTACAACTCCCTGAAAGGAGGTTGGAGCAAAGAGGGGTCAGTCTCTCTCCTCCTTCGTGGCAAGGAACAAGACCAGAGGAAATGGATAGAAGCTATGCCAGGGGAGATTCAGGATGGATATTAGGAAAGGTTTCTCAAACATTGGAATGGTCTAGTTTCGTCCGGTCTGGAAACGAGCACTTGTGGAATTCTCACAAGGAACGCTCTTGTGAGAGTTCCAAATGGTACAGCAGACACAAGAAGTGGAAACAATTCAGCAGGAACTGCAAATGGTCTGACCTGTACAGGTGAGCTGGATCCACCTTCTATCTGGATCACCTGCCTGTCTTCTCAAAGGAGCAGTGGAGTGAGGTAGTTTCATCAACACAGAGCATTCACACAGCCAAATACAAAGCGTTGGCAGAAGAAGAGTGCCAGTATATAACCTGGCAACGGGAGCCTGAACTTCCACAGCTGTGCTTGCAGTGGATAAAGTCCTGAGCTTGATGGGTAGCTGTCTCCTACCAAACTGTTGGCAATTACCACCTCTCTGCATCAACACAGCTGGGAATAGAGGCAGCTGTGAAGCCTGGAGTAGTGTCAGTCAATATATGGTATCCTGGCTGAATTACCTAACAAATTCTCTTCTGAGGTTTGCTCAGAATGGTTTTGGCATTAGCACTGTACTCAGGATCGAGCTGCAGTGAGGACCAAAGGCATTGGTGGTGAACACAGCCCTCGTGCGGTACATGCTGATAAAACGAAAATACAGACGCACATCTTGACAAGGGATGCTGTATAGATGTCTCTCTTCCATATGTTGCCACACAGGAGGGAATTCAAAGTGCACAGAGCAAGGAAGCCATTTGAAGGGGTTTGGAGTGTGATGGATCATGCAGATGAGCAGTTCAGTGAAAAGGGCACTGAAGGAAGAGTAAGCCGGGATGTGGATTTGTAGCATATTAGACAGTTTGCAGTAAGCTTAACTTGGTCACTCAGTGCTCTCTCTTACTACTGCAAGAAAGGAGAGCTCACCAAGGCAAGTCAAGCATAGCAGCTAATGCCATAGGAGAGTAGTAAACCCTTCTCTTCACTTTCTCCCCAGTAACAAGTCTGTGTAGTTATATCCTTAATGTGCTTTAGATAGAGTAAGCCACAATGCAATTAGTATGTCCATATGGAGAGTCAGTGCAGCGTAGCTAGTACACTGTAAATTCATATCCTCGCTTACTGAGAATTAATTATCTTGTAGACAAGCCATGTGTCAGTGAAATCCATTTATTACTTTATAGGATACGTGGTCTTCTAGGAAGCCTGGCCCAAAAGAAATGGAGGGCTGAAACTCCGATTGGCAAAGTAAACGTATTGATAGGAAATGGAGTTTTCTGCCAAGTCAATTGATTTAAAACAATCTGGCTTGTTTTTCAATCCATCCTTCCCCCACCCCAATCACTCTAATTTGGGTCAAACAAAGCCAAACGGAAATGCTTTGTTGTGGTTTTCCACAGGGGAAAAAAAATAGACTTTTTAAAATGTAAATTGAAATTTTCATACAGAAAAATGTCAGTGTATGTTTCTTTTGTAGAAACTGCTTCTTCTGTCAAAATAACATTTCTATAGAAATTCTTCATCTGGTTTCACTTTAAAAAAAAAACTAAAACTTACCCAAACTTCAGCCTGTTACACATCCAAAGCAGGATGAATTAGCCTTCATACATGATGTGCTTTGCAGGAATGACAGCATGTTTTTTCTTTTTTTACCTCCTTGTAACCAAAAGTAAACTTGCATTGCTGTTGCACCTGTAAAACAAAGACAGTCTTAAGGATTCTTGTGATTTGAAAACTAGGTGAACTAGTTAATTGGCCAAAATAATAATAATCATAAAGGGATGAGGAATAACTGTTGGAAGAAAATCCGTATTTTGAGTTTCAGTGAGATGGCTCTTGGTGCAGTCAGGCTTGGGGATAGTTAACAGACCTTTGAGATGGAGATTGGGTGGTGTGCCCCTTATCTTTGTTCTCCTGTGATTTTAGAAAAAACATATGTGTGTGCCAGGGCACCTCGTTGTCCCTCTGATGATTTATCATATCTTTGTGGGGTGGTTTAGTTTCCCACTATGAAATGCAAATTCAGCTTGCAGTGCTCCTGCTGTCTGTATAAAGGTTAAAAAGACATACAGATATAAAGGTAGCACTGCTTTTGCTACTTTTAGAACTGGCCTTGAATGACGATTCTGGCACAATAAAGATTTTATTTTTTTTTTTCACTGTCTACATTTTCTAATTTTAGTTGGGTTTTTTGTAATTACCTTTTGTTTTCTTTTCAAACTTTGCAGTTTGGATTTTGTAAGCACAGCTCAGCTGCTGACAGATCAACTGGCAGTGTACAAGCAGTGCCAAAAAACTCTGGTTTACTGTCACAAGCATTCAGGCGTTGCCCTGAGGTGTCTTGAAAAGAAGACTGCAAAAGCAGTATCCTCAAAAATAACAGCATCTCCATATATATTCAGGGTTGTGGGCAGTGTTGATGTTTATAATCCTCATGTGAGTAATCAGCTGAACTGTTGGAAGTGCCTCAAGCATTTGGTGCCTCAGTAAAACTCACATATGAAAGGACAGGTGGCTTTGTTACTCTTTGAGCTTCTCCCACTACTCAAGTTTCACCTCTGCAGGTCACTGAAATGAAACACTGTCCCCAGAGTCTATATAGAGCTATGATTGTGCATCTACTTAAGGTTCAGCTCAGCTCTTAAGCAGCTGGACATTAAATACATGTATGATTTTAACTAAGCTTCTAGGCCTAGTCTTCTGCACTTGGGGACTTTCCTAAATGAAGTCAGGTCCAGGTACAGCTCTCCCTGGTGTTCATGGTGTTTTCTCATGCAAAGGATGGAAGAGGTAATTGTGCTGATGTATCCTCAGATCTCACTGAAATTAGAGAGACAGATCATGACTTTTTGTGGCTGTTACAAAGAATGGAAGTGAAATTCTGATACAGAAAGCTTGAGTAAAAAAAGAGGTTTATATATATTATACAGCTACCTTTTCAGATATTATACAACTACTTTGTGCTTAAATAGTATACAACTACTCTGTGAACCAACTTGGTTGTATCCTTTCAGTTTATTTCTTTTCTTTCCCTTACAGGCTTCAACTCAATGAATGGGGATTTTTTTTTAATTTTTTTTTTTTTCCTGTTGTTGCTGCTGATGTTTTCCTTTGCTTGATCCAGAGTGTGTTTCTCACCAGTGTGGCCATCAGGTCGAGGGAAGTGATTCGCCCCCTCTACTCTGCCCTTGTGAGAATCCCCACCTGGAGTACTGCATCCAGTTCTGGAGCCCCTATTACAAGAGGGATATGGACATGTTGGAGCATTTCCAGAGAAGGACCACAAGGATGCTCAGAGGGCTGCAGCACCTCTCCTATGAGGACAGGCTGAAAGAGTTGGGGCTGTTCAGTCTGGGGAAGAGAAGGCTCTCAAGTGATCTTCTTGTGGCCTTCCAGGATCTGAAGGGGGACTACAGAAAAGCTGGGGAGGGACTTTTTAGGCTCTCAGGTAGTGACAGGACTAGGGGGAATGGAGCAGAGCTGGAGGTGGGGAGATTCAGATTGGATGTGAGGAGGAACTTCTTCACCATGGGAGTGGTGAGAGCCTGGAATGGGTTGCCCAGTGGGGTGGTTGGGGCCACATCCCTGGAAGTGTTTGCAGCCAGGCTGGATGAGGCTCTGTGCAGCCTGATCTAGGGTAGGGTGTCCCTGGGCACGGCAGGGGGGTTGGAACTAGATGATCCTTGTGGTCCCTTCCAACCCTGACTGATTCTTTGACTATGATTCTACAAAAATTTCCTTTCTCCTATACCTCTTCTAACCTTTTCTTTGTAACTTATCATTAAATTAGTGTACACCACAGCATAAGCTAAGAGGGAAAGTACATGGTCGGAGAGTGGCTTGATTTGTTGCTGGGTCTCCCATTAAAAGTGCCAAACTCAAATATGAAATCTTGTCCCAGCTTACTCCTACAACAATCACTTTATATAACATTTCAATAATCTGAGGCCCAAAAGGATGCATCTACTGGCATAACTGATGTCAAAGGAAATCCAGATCCATACCTTATTTTTTTAAGCAGTTCTTAAGACCTATCACTTGTATGTTCGACCAAGCCCTAAATGAAGGTCTCAGCCTACCCATACTAGGATGCAGTTAGGATTGTATTCAGAAGCAATCAAGCAAACTTCTCATCTGAGAAGAAGCAGAAAAGGTGCAAGATGTCTCTAAAGCTAGAAAGCAGGAGGCAAAATGCTCATGCAGCTGGGCATTAATTTCAGGCAGGAAGCAGAAAGAGACAGTCAAGTGCAATGTATTGGTTGTGAGTTTCCTTATGATGCTGCCAGTGCTCTCCTGGGAGGGCCAAGCCACCTCTCAGTAGGTTTCCAATCAAAGAGAATCCCTTGGGAGGCAATCAGAGGAGTTCAGGTGACCAGAAAATTCATATCCTCATTTGAGTGGAAGTCTGGTATTAATTAACAGTGTGAACATACCCCAAGTTAGTTTTCAGTATCGTATTTGTTTGCTGAAGTACTTCAGCCCTTGGCTTTTCTTAAACTTGCCATTTCACTTGAAACCAGGGCTTCCTGAGTCCAGGTGTGACTACTGAGGCTGTTTCTTAGCTCGTGTACCAAGGCATAGCAAAGATAAGCTACAGAAACAAAATCTGGACTCCGTGTAAGCTGCAACCCCCCCAAGTCCTGTAAAATCATTGTTTAGCCACTCTTAAAGTTTAAGTTCAGATAGGACAAATACTTTCATTTCATTTGCACGTGGGCAGGATTTTGCCTCCAGTGAAGCCATGCCAGTGGGAACAGCCTGAATGGAGGGCACCTTGCCTGCCTGATGCAAAGGACCACGTTTGTGGCTTTTTCTCGTGGCACCGTAAATATTTTTTTCCCGAGAATAAACTTGTACCTTCATTACCGCCACGGCCCCTTCCACACGGGGTGCTCCTTGGCAAAGTACCAAGCACGCACAGCTATTAATTCAGATCAATATGTGACTCGGATGGAGAACACGAAGCATACCTAAGCCAGCTAACTATGCCCCTGATAAATGTTGTGAGAGCAGTGTGTCACCCGTGCCTTGCCTTTCTTTATTTCCATTATCCATCAGGACAGGCCATGAGGGAATGCCTGGGAACTGCGTCGTTCTCTGCAATAAGCCACAATGCTAATGAGGCATAACAAATTGAGGAAGTATCGTGTATAATCCTGATCCCTCATTGACACTATTACCAGTATAGATTTCAATTCGCCATTTGTTACGTGCTTAATACAGACAAAGTGGGAGGGTGTAGAAGAATTACTCCTTCAGTCATTACATTTTTTAAACAGTTGTCATCCTCCAAGACAAAACTCTCTCATAATACCCTCTGGTTTTGCTACTGCTGTTTCTCAGCAGGATTTGCTGCTTGTTCTTGTAGCGGGTCAGCCAGACTTTGTCTTTCTCACAGTTTCAGTTTCCTACTGGGATTAAGGGTCTAGCATATTTCTGCAACAAATCAACTGAACCCAAGATAAACAAACCTACTGCACAACATGGCTCTGGTATGGGCCTGAGTTTTGGGAGTCAGCTGCAAAGTTTGTTTTTCATAAGATGTTCCTGAGAGAAACTGAGGCAAAGATATGATTTTAGTGAGTTCTCATAAAAAATACAGCATATTTTGTAATTAAGAGTTGTTTGTTTTTGGGGTTTTTTTAAGAGTATAAACTGGGGTTTTTTTCATATATGTTGTTTTTAGTCAAGCTCTCTGTCACTCTTCCCAGAAACTGAATTTTGCATTGCTTTGAAGAGTCCCAGGCTGCCCTGCAGGCAATGAATAATGCTTCACCATATACTTCTAACAGAAAATGGTTAAGATTGATCTACAAACTGAAAAATCCAGATGTTGGGCTGTGCTATTGGTTTTCACACCTCTCTCCTTTTCCCTTAGTAGCTCAGCAACAGGTTCTCCTGGCCTACAGAGAGACTACCTACAGGTTGCTCTTCCATTATAGCATTGCTTGCAGGTCCTACTGGCAGTGGACCTCAGGAAGGTGCTTCATCCCCACATTGTGACCAAAGGGATGGAATCAAGAATGAGATATCTTTACAGATGGTAAGCAGATGTTCAGCCTGTCTACCATAAGGGAGCTGTCCTGACTGGACAGCCTCCCAGATGAAGAGCCAATGTGACTCAGGGTTTTTCCAGCCTCTCTCTTTTCCCACGGGCTTCTGTTTGCTCCTTTTAGGGGCTCTTCTGTCTTTTGTCACTCAGGCAGAGGGAACTATAAAGGCAGAGTGATGCTTCATCCAAGCAAACAATGGCCACAGATGAGTGTGACTTCAGTCTGGTGGACCCTGGCAGCCAGGAAACCTACTTCTGCCCCATGAGTACTATATAGTAATCAAACCCAAGTGCAATGCTGAGCAGTGCTCTCAGAGTGGTACTTTGCTGGCAGCAGAATAACCTGCAAACCACTGCCCCCAATCCAAAGATTGATCTCTGGTTTAGACTTTCAGTGAAAGACACACACAGCACAACAGTGATATTCACCTGGATCAGAGTCTGGACCTATACACATTTTAAGTGCCACATTCTGCTGCTGCTTAATCAATAAATAAAGAACTTTTTGAAGTGGAGCAGAAAATTTCCCGTAGTAGTAAATGTATTTTAAATGGAAAACAGGGTGAGATTTTCTCACAGATGTAACCAAATAGAAGGCTGATAACTGAAATAAGGCATTTGACAATGAGTTATAAAGTTGTCATTGCCACTTGGTTAAGAGGATTTTTATTAGTCACCTCAGACTGATTCTCATAAACAATGAAACCATCTAATACTCCTGTAACAATGACAACTACATATGAGTATTGTGATAGTCATAGCAAATGTGGAAGTAAGAGAAAGAGCTACGGAATCTCTTTATTAATTGGAAATTGTATTCCAGATGTGCTTATGTTATACAGTCGTGCTGGTTTGAACTAATTGGAGAATTTGCATGAGAAATTAGACTATAGGCAGAGAAAGGAAAACACTGATGATGCTACTTCACACATGAGTTTACTGAAGAAGAAAAAAAAAATGTTTAAGAATTGTAACCCAAACATAGATAAGACAGAGCTGCTTGAGCTTCTTGAGCTACTCTAAATAATTTCACTAACTTCTTTCCTGCTGCTAATCCCCCTGGCTGATCTACCTTCACCTATCTGCTGCATAAAACAGATGTTGAGATAAGATTGGGGAAAGGGGGAAGGTGGTAGGGTGGTTAAAAGCCCTCTTAGGGATTTTGGTCTCTGGGAGTGCTGTGGTGTTTCTGTATTACCTTTTCACTGCATATATCTGTAAATATCTGTTATATATTGTAAATATCTGCTTGTATATTGTGCAAAGCTGTAAATATAAAGCTTCATTTTTTAACTTCCAGCCAAATGAGTCCTAGCCTGGGTTATTTCAAAGTGTAGGGGGGTGAGTAACTGCCCACAACAGTCTATAGAGAGCCTATAAACCACAACAGTCTATAACTTCCAGGCCATATATTCATTGTGCTAAGTGCTTGCAGCTTAGGGGTGAAGTGTTCTATTCAGTATTTTATTTTCTGGACAAATGCACTTGTTGGAGAGATAAAGTACTAACTTTGTCTTAGATGTGACTATTTCCATAGAGATGTACTGCATTTGAAAGGCCTTTGATTTAAGTTCTTGACATGCTTTCAAATGATCAAGTGTCACAAAATGTGGTAACTTTTGATCTCATTAATCAGCTAACTGAATGATAGTTTAAACGTAGCATAGCATTTTCCCGATTTAAATTTTTATCGGGCTGTTTTAAATTGAAAGGCTGATTAATTTTAATAGGATTTCTATCACAAATGGGAAAACTGTCCAAATTTTGAAACCAGTACATTTTTCACTAGAAACAGTCTAAAATAAAAAGATCAAGTGACTCAAGCCAATACAGGGCAGGTCTACACTAATAGCTGCTGTCTCCTTCATAGTTTTCCCTTAAATTAATTTCCAATTGCTTATGAACAACCAGAGATGTTCAATGTAAAATGGCAGCTTTACGAGTAATTTTACACCACTTCATTATTCATATTAGCTATAAACTATGGCTAATTTGCTTGAAAAACTCTGTATAAGGGTTGTCAGACAGTATAATTATATAAAAGTTTACAAAAAAAAAAAAAAAAGATAGAGTCCCCATAGATTGACAATACCAAATTTAACCAAAAATAGTACCTGGAGCACTGTGTGCAGTTTTGAAGCCCCCAACACAAGAAGGACATAGAACTGTTGGAGCAAGTCCAGAGGAGGGCCACGAAGATGCTCAGAGGGCTGGAACACCTCTGCTATGAGGACAGTCTGAGAGAGCTGGGGCCCTGCAGCCTGGAGAAGAGAAGGCTTCAAGGAGACCAATATCTGAAAGGGGTCTACAGGAAGGCTAGGGAGGGAGTCTTCACAAGGTCTTGCAATGACAGGATGAGGAGTAATGGGTTTAAACTGGAATAGGGGAGATTTAAATGGGATGTTAGGAGGAAGTTCTTCACAGTGAGGGTAGTGAGACACTGGAACAGGCTGCCCAAGGAGGTTGTGGCTGCTCCCTCCCCAGAGATGTTCAAGGCCAGGTTGGATGAGGCCTTGAGCAACCTGTTCTAGTGGGAGCTGTCCTTGCCTATGGTGGCAGGGGGGTTTGGAACTGGATGAGCATTGAGGTCCCTTCCAATCTAAACCATTCTATGATTCTGTATGCACTGCTGGAGAGACAGATAGACAACTGCACATTTGACCTGAATTTATGACTCGTCTGAGAGCTTTGGACAGCTCAGTTTAGAGACATGAAGAATCTCCAGAGTGTTTAGGCGTGGTTTCTGACTTGCAAAATGATGGTTGTCTTGCATCCTGACTGCGGAAAAATGTCCTCAGGTGAATATAGTATTGTCCCAAGAAGTTGAAATGATCCAGGTAAAAAAATGCAAATCTAGTTGCTGGATTTGTAGCAGAAATTATTCTTAGGAAGACAACTAAATCCTATGCATCAAATTGTTTCCCACTTCTTTTTATCTGTTTATAGATTATTCTTGCTTCTTTTCTTGCTTCTCCCTCTCCACACACACAGAGACATAGCTTTTCCTTATTGCAGTGGGTTTTTTTATGCTCAGAAACAACTCAAAATTCACTCTGGTTAATGTGATTCAATAAGAACGTAACCACCTGAAATACAAGGATATTTTCTAGAGAAGGATGGCTTTTGTTTTATGTTTTGTCCTGCATTCAGATATAACAATAGCAAATTAATAACAAAACATGAAAGGAAGGTAATCAATAGCTAATATGTTTTGTTTTGTAAGATTAGGAGGTTGATTAGCTTTTAAAATTTTTTTTTTTACTACTGACATCCTGTGGCAATAAAAGATCAAATCTATTACACATAATTAACTACCATTTAGTATTGTCTCCAATGTTTGTAATTGAACAGATAATTTCCTATTCATTGTCTGCTGCATTAGACATTCGGTAAGCCCTAAATCTGCATAGTAGTGTCAGTATGTAAATATAGTTACACCACGAAGATAGCTAAGCAGGCAGGGAACCAAACAACCCTGAGTTTCTTCAATATGTGGCTGAGTTTCCATTAGGCACAAGATCAAGCCACATAAATCCTGTACCTCGGTTTCCTTGTCTGTGTTCTAGCGCTAACAAAGCCTGCCTTTCTGAAGTGTTTTAATAGTCCTGGATTAAAGGCTTTGAGTACAAAGCGTTACCTGTTATAGCTGTGGCTTTGCTAAATCTTCACTAGTTAATAATGCAGTGTGAGTTGCTGAAAATTGAGAAAATTTGCTTGCAAATAACAAAGGCTGTCTGCTTCGGCAGCCTTACCTCTCCTCATCGCCTTTATTTTTTTGTTGTAGCAATGGTAGCTGTGAATATGAGTCTTTGTTGCATTAGAGGCAGTTATGTGCCCCTTTTGAAAAAGTAACAGATTATACCCCAAAGTTAATTGAAGATGACATAATTTATTTTTCTTCCCCTCTAAGTTTTTCTTTTTTAAAATTAGTTTGGGAAAACTCTTAGATTGAATCTAATTTCACAAGGCCTCCAGACACGACATTCAATGGGGGAGAAATATGAAAAAAACAAAGAGGCTGGAAGTTCTGTCTCATAAACTAGGGTCTCACATTGATGTTGCAGCATTTTAGTTATTTTAAAGATGGATTTCTACAGCAAAGTCAAACCAAAAGGTAATTGAAATGGTACATGGTAAAGAGAAGACCAGATCATCAAAGTCTACTCTATATAGAGATATGCTAGTTGAAAGTTAGTATAAAAAACTATTTCTAATTATTTTTGAACTGCTGTGATACATACAGAATCACAGAAGTAAGACTGGAATAGACCTCCAGAGGACTGCTTAGGCCAATACCTTTGTTCAAGAAAGTCCACTAAAAGCCAGTTGTCCGGGACCATGTCCAGAAGACTTTTGGGTATGGTTAAGAATGGAGAGTGTGTCCTCTCTGGACAAACTGTTTCTGTGCTCAGTTACCCACACAGTTAAAAGAGTTTGCTGATGTTCAAACAAAACCTCCTGTGCATCTCAAAATTCATAGGTTTGGTATATCCCAGCAGTTTCTAAATAAATGTTCAAATCCCGGTCTTAATTTTGTGTAAATGCAAAGATCCTCAATGAAAACAGGGAGCTTCTTTGCAGCTTCTAGCACCTTGGATACTGATTTGATTACATAATGGGGAGATAGATACTCCATTCTTTTAATAGGAACAGTTTTCATATTACAGCATCTTCATTTAGGTAAAACTTCTAGTAGTGATGCAGCTGGCAGCATTCCCTTGCCCCTCAACTGCAGCCACTTGAACCTCTTCCCTTGTTTGCAAGGGAAAGTTTGGTCTTGCCTACTTAAATCTTTTCCTTTGGCAGGGAGAGGAACAATAAAATAGTATTTTAAAATATTTTTTTCAGTTTTGTAGATAGGTGGGCACTTAAAGTGGCACATAATCCTGAATGAGGCAAGTGATGGGTGGCTCAGGGCAGCTGAACATCATCAGGTGAGAAACTGTTTGGGTTATATCTCCATGCAAACCAACAAAAAACGGCATTCAGATATTCAGATGTGGCTTTCCCTTTGGTCTCTTAACACCTTGTTATGGTTTTCTTGGGGCCCCAGCACCTCAGAGAAATAAACCCATAATGCTGCAGCCCAAAAGTGCAATACCAAAGGGGAAAAAGCCTCATCTCTAGGCCATGAGGCAATTTTCTTTTACTCTGAAACATGAAGTGTGATTACTTTTGCTCTGCTTTAGTGCTTTAAATTAGGCAAGAGTCATATAAAAGTGAGGCATCCTTTATCTTTTCTAGAGTCTTACAAGGAGGGCACTGTGTGAAGAGTTAGCTGCACAACTGGCATTAACATTAATGAGAGGTTTCGTTGCACCTTCATTGCAGCAGGGTAGAAAAAGCTTCTGGAAATGATTTGTTTCAACTTTTTACTTCAAGTATGTTTCTATATTATTTGTCTAAGGGAAGTGCTGGGAATCGATCACAAATATTTGAAGGCAGCACAAAAGGTAAGGCTGGCAAAGTAAAAAAAAAACTGACCTGTCTTTAACCCATACTGAGACCACCACACACCAATACATCAAGGGAAAGGAGTGGAAAGTGGGTGCAAAGACCTTTACAGTCTATGCTTCCAATGAAAATTCTGCTGTTCTCATATTCTCAAAATAATATATAGAAATACTTTAAAATCTCTTCTTCTCTCCCCCCCCCCCCGCCCNTCATGCCTTGAAACATCTCAGATATGCTGAAAAATTGATTGCAATACTTTAAAAAAAAAAGGCAAGAAAAAAGAAAAAAAAAATCAGGATTTCAAAATATTTTATAAAAGTTTGTTTTCTCTGAAAAACTTGCTGAGGCTTAAAAGGTCCTAAAGTATTTGCTTGTGTACATTTTCACCTGAAATAGGTTGACTAAAGATTTATTTATATTTTGTAACAGAAAGAACTAAAGCAGGCAGAAAGTAGAAAAAAAACATCCACAATCATTTTGGTCTGCTTTTCTTTATATTTAAAAACTAATTTATCACCAAGAATGTATCAAAGTGTCTTAATCAACATCACTACCCAGCTCTGACTACGCTGTAAAGAATAAACTTAACAATGCAACACCAAGATTTTGGATATTCCCTCCCTTTAATTTGTATGTTCTAAATTTACCTATTTTTACATAAAGATTGGAGCTTAAATCATTCTTTTCGTGGCACTGCTTTTGTCTTGGAAGCTACGCTTCCTATTTTATTTTTTTCCATATACTATGTACCCTTAGTTACCACTTTGAGATGCTACCTGCCTTCTCCTGAGACTTCAAAAGGGAAATAAATTAGTGAAGAGGGCTCCTCAAAGGGGATGCTTAATAACCACAGCAGACAGGCATTTGTATAATCAAGATTTTTGGTGGCTTCAGTTCAGACTTTGATAGTGCTATTGGATTGTTTTTGGCATGTTTTGCTTTTGCTCTGTGTCCTTAATTGTGCAGAAGGAAGAGTGGCAGGGACAGGCTCCTGAGGTGCAGCACTGAAAATGGTAGCCACTAACTTAAGAGAACAGAGACTTGAGGAAAGGACTGATGACATTTTACCAGTGTTGATTTTAATACCTGGCACATCTGTGGCATCACCAAACAGCCTATGATTTAGTTAAAACATCATAAAGATATTCAGTGTCATAAAAGTAACATTTTATTTAACCTTCCTGTAACAACTTTAAGAACAGTAATCTGTTAGAGTAGGCTGCATGTCTGGCACATGATAGTGGATGAGAATGAGTAATCAAATATTAAATATGTATTTGTAGCAATATTGCCTTAAAGTTTTTGCAAATATTGCTAAGTGTATGATAGGAAGAAATAAAAGAACTAGAGCAAGCAAAATTGCCCTTAACTGGGAGTTGAAAGAATAGAGTTTTCCCGTGTATCCATGGGTTTTTTATTTGTTGCTCCATGTTAGTGTATGCTGATCCCATCATGGCTTTCCCCCATCCCCTGCCACAAGCAATGGAGATAAATGATGTATTCTCCACTAAGAAAAACATTCTGAGCTGGTTCCTGGATTCCTTTGAATTTCTTCCTTCATGGCTCCAATTATGGACCTTAGTCCAAGGTCCAGCATACTTTGTGTCTGAGAACACCCAGGCAAAGGCACATGGCACATGTTCCTGCTTTAAAAGGACAGGCTGCAGCACCAGGGCTTGGGAGTCTCATCATCAGCCGTTCCCACCCGAGCTGCCTCAGAAAGAGAAGAAGCATTTCACAAGCCTTGCCAGGCCTTGCTGGGATATGTGCCACGTCCTGCCTGCCTCATCTGCAGAGGTTCATGCTAATGCTAGGGGAGCAAATGCAAGCAAAACCAAAACTCCAGAACCTCAGACCCAAGGAAAATCTAATTCCACAACTATTAGTACACAGAAGTTTGAACAGCCACTTTATTGTGTTTTAATTTATTTTAATTTCTTTATCCTGATTGATTAGGATTTCCAGTGTCTTTCATGTGTATTAGATATCTTTATCTGAAAATAAAAAGAAGAAGCAAATGATACATATGCTTCACTTCTGTAAGTACAGAAGCCCTAAGAAAATCAAGAACATCAGGAGAGGACTTTTTATCTCACAGAAATCCGCAGTGGTCTGTCAGATTTCTGTGTTACTGGCAGCTTTCCCAAGCTTCCTCCTGGCCTCTGTATTGCCCAGATATTTCTCGGTGCTGTGTACTGCAGTTAACTCAGACACCTCCTCCCCAGCCTCATTCCTGTGTCTCCTAGATCAGGGTTTCTCCATGAATCTTCAGGAAGAAAGCTCCTGTTACCTAGAGGTACACACCAATGCAGCCTGTCCTGGGTATACCTTGGTCATGAATGAGCACATGCTGGTGAGCTAGTGCTCAGATATGCTGGCAGCTAGGGTGGCTGCTGAACCTGCATTCACCAATTTGCACTCCTTTTATATGTCGGGGAAAGGAATCACAAGGCAAAGAATAGCAAAATATATCTACGAAGCAGTGCTGTGCTTTGGTAGAAATCACAAAGAGAACTGTGTGACTTCTGAAATATTTATTTTTATTGCCTTAACCACAGTTTTCCTTCTTGCTTTACTTTAGTTGCAAATAGAAGGAGACAAAGTCCTCATTTTGTTAGTGCTGGTCACACGGACCTTTAGTTTTTACAGTCATGGGCACACACTACGCAGAGAGCTATACAGCAGATGCCAAGTAGATGTACACACAGACACATGCAACAAATGCCTTTTTGTGTTTTAAATGTCTTTCGCAAAGTGCCTTAGTTTTGCTCATGTAAAGCCAAGGCACCACGCCTCTCTCAGTCCAGCTCCATGCTAATACCACCACGCACACAACATACACTTCTGCTTAGCACTGCCCCACTCCTCCCTGAAGCAGCCATTCATAAGCAACCGTGCTTAAAAATAATAATCACATTCAGGCAATGGCTGGCACTTTAGGAGAGATCACCATCAATTTCCATACCCCTCAGTTTCTCTTACAAGTAACTTTTGTTAACCAGGTCATAGCAGAGGCATCAGCTGCACTCCCTCTCCTTTCTCTTGTGCTCACCTTTCCAAGCATATTTTGGCCTGAGTTGTCTTCAAGAAACACAAAAATCATAGTTTTAAAACCTGCCAGTCTGCTGAACCTTGGCGATATCGTAAGACTGTGTTGCTGTTTACCGTCCTCCTAAGAAAACAGCTGGTCTTATAATATAAACTCATCTCAGCTGACAAGAGAAACTGCAGCTCGTGACTGATAACACGTGCAAGGTGATGGACAGTGAATGTGATCACCAGATGTGTCAGGATAAGAGTTTCCAGGAGAGACAGTGAATTTTCATTGACTTCTCAGAAGGCGTTGGGGAGACCCCATTGGGAATACAGAACACATCTTTTGGCCATCAAAGTCTGCAAAGATGAACTAAAGTACAAGCAAAGGACTGCTAGGAAGATGAGGGAAATGAAGAGCACATCGCATGAACAGAGACTAAGATCTTAATTCCTTTTGCATTGCAAAATAATTCTCTGAAGGTGATGACTCCTTTCTGCCTACATCTGAGAATAAACACTAGGAGGGAGAAGAGCTCATTAGGTAAATGATAAAACTGGTACAGTGAAAGGTTGCTATAATCTGAATAATTTGGGGCTGAAAATGAGAAAATATTATTAACTCTCAGAGCAGTGAGACACCGGATGTGTTTTTGAAACAGATCATGGAAAGTGATTGCCTACTCTTCCAGAAAAGCCAGTTTAGTGGGTCTGGCTATCCTTAGCCTTTGTTCCTTTGCTACTTACATGCTTTATAACAATGATGACAGAACTAAGAATTAAGGAAAAAAAAAAAAAAAAGGTAAAATAAACACATTTTAAAATATCTAAACATGCCTCAGTCTCCATTCTCAGATTCATAAAACAGAGGCAAAATCACTTCATGATTTTCAAGGGGACAAGGAGGAATAAGATCATCTGTCTGTACCACACCTTCATCTAATTACTCTTGTATGGTGATCAGTAATGTGTTTGGCTAAATCGTGTTATTAATTAGCCGGGGTGCAGGCAGGGTATAAAGTCTTGCACCATTTCACACCATCTAGTTTGCGTAAGGTTGTTCTTCTCTGGTGCCGTCTCTCTCAGCACTTTGAATTAGATCTCCAGAGGTCTAACAATCTCTGGTTGAAATGCTGTACAAACGCAGCCCACTCTTCAAGGTGACGGCTGGCTTTCTTAATGAACACAAAAACATATGTAACCTGAAACACAATGTTTTGTGTGTGCTTGAAGTAAGAGCCAGCTTATTTATGACTATACAAGGCTGGTTTGTGTGACTGTTGCTGCTGAGGATCTAATAAAGTCAGAGGATGATGTGTTGGTGGTCACTGCTCAAGCTGGTATTCTGGTTTCTTTTCTAGGTTCTGCACTGACTCAATATGCATGCAAAGTTTCCGTCCAGGTATGTTCATCTTCCTGTCTGTAGAATGGATTTGTATTTAGCAAGCTCATGTTGTGTTTCGATACAAAGCCATCAAACACAAAGCACGTGAAGGAATTTGCACTACAGAGGTGCAATGTGATGCTGTGCTTACACCAAAGGGGATGCATGCACTTGTGATAATGGGGAAAAAGCCCTTAAAAGGGCCAGGTTTTCATTTTAATTAGAAGAAAACTAAAAGAACAATAGTGAATCCATCCACTTTTAAAATTTACTATTAACTTGCTAATTTAACTAAGACTAGAATTTGCCCCAGTGTCAGAATCCAGAATATTAATAAATAATGACATAAATAGCAACCACAGAATTAAGCAATTAATGAGTTCTTTTTACCACATGAAAGGCCCTGATACAGACCCTCTAGCTCTTGCTAATGAGAAAACCAGACAGTTTCTCCCACAGGCAGTCTGTCAGCTTTCTTCAGGCATTTCATGAATTTTGGTGAGAGTGCCCATGATTCACAGGAGGTGCACAGGGTGGCAGATACCCTCCACAGTGCTGAAGGATTCCTAGAGCCAGGCTGAGGTTGGCCAGCAGTCCGAAGCTTTGCTTCATCATTTATCAAACTTAGGTAAAAAGGGCAATCTCACAGTGTGTTTAGAGACAGAATTATGTGGTCCTGTAAGTAGGTCTGTATGATCTTTTCTTTCTTTTCCACATTAATCCGCTTTATGAGAAGAGGCACGAGCAGAAGGAAGACAATTATATGACAATTTAAAAGGTGGCAGTGGGGAGAGTTAAAGCAGTTGCTAAACAATACTGAAACTAGGGCTGAATGGCATTCAATTAATCGCTGCAACATGCAGTAATATCAACAGGAAAGCAATATTTTTGTATGTATGATAGCTCTCTGGTTGATTAAGAATTGCAGTATGATATTTTTACATATTTCTGATGGAACACAGTATTATTTGCAGAATTATTTTTATCCTTAATTGGAGATTTGTTTTGAAATCACTGTTTTATGCTGTACTACATCTCTGTAACTGATCTTATTAGGGATTTTTTTTTTTTTTGTCACTTTACCATGCATATCTACATTTTATATGCTATATAGTGGTGTGTTCCTTTAAAGCATAGCACAGACCCCGCTAGGATGTTCCTACATACTGCAGGGCAGCTGAAACATAGCTGAGAAGCCTTTCTGTAGCTGTAGCCACAAAGGCTGGAATGGTGGTAACATGACAGTGATCCTGAGCTCCATCAGTGGTGGAAATCTTAAGAAACACACAAACAAGGTGGTCCTTGCCTCACACAGTCACATATGGCTTCTTCCAGTTTAACAGTGGTAGCTCAGGGAATAGTTTTGGTGAAACCAGTCAAGACCCCTTACCTACATGTGGCAAATAATTCAGTTAATAGTACTGGCAGTGGTTTGAAATTAGAGAAGAGGAGATTTAGATGAGATTTTAGGAACAAGCTCTTTACCATGAGGGTGGTGGAACGCTGCAACATGTTGCCCAGGAAGGAAGTTATGCACCCATCCCTGGAGATATTCAAAGTCAGGCCTAACAAGGCTCTGAGCAACCTGATCTAGTGGAGGATATTCCTGCTCAGTGCAGAGGAGCTGAACCTTTGAAGGCCCCACCCAACTCAAACCCTTCTATGATTCTGTGATCTTTACAACTGTGCCTTCTTATCTAATTTTAGCAGCTATCAACAGCAGCTATAATTTTCAAAAGCAGGTGTCTGAGTCTTGTTGTTAGAGCTCCTAAGTTTAGGTGAAAATTTACATATCATGTAAAAAGTGCAAATAATTGCCAAGTCAGATTTATAGAAAGAAGTTCAGCAGATGCTTAAATTCCACTGAAAATTATACGGGAACTGGTGTTTAGCCTAGTTTCCAGTTTAGACAATTGTTGTGTCTTTACACAGCTAAGAAGTGTTCTAAACCTGAGTTTAAACAGATTGGTAAAAAGATGAAGGAAAGGAGAACGAAGTAAGGGCAGGGAGAACTCTTCTTGACTCCTCATAATTTATGTGGTGTGTTGTGAGCATCCCAAAACACAATAGGGTCAGCAGCATAATACATGCTACACCAGTACCTTACCACACACAGTGTAATGCTGTAAGGACCAAGTACAAACAGCTGTTCTGCACCACTGTCTATCAATACAGTTTTGCACATTTCCCTCCCTACAGAGAATCATTTTCTCCACTTTTTACTCAGACTTACTTGACCTGCTTCTGGTATTAGTTTTAAAACCATGTAGGGATTTGACTGAGTTATTGGGTTAGGACAACGATGGCCAAAACCTAAGTGAAGTGCAGCTATAATGGCATGAACAACTAAGAAAAATAACTTAGTCCATCAAAAACATAATTTCAGAGAATGAGTGGAAGCCTCCATGACGTAAGTAATTTCAAATTTGTCTGGCAAAACACTAAGCAATAGTCAGACTCAACACTGTACTGATTGAACATGATAGTAAAATAAACTTTTCTTTCTCCCACACTAGTGAATTTGTGCTAAAAGTCTGCACTGAGACATGTTTCTCTATGCTGCTCTGAGAGAAGAAAGCATAAAAACGGAGGGAGGCAGAGTGAAGAGAGAAAGATGAGTTTTGCTGGTGGCTTTAACTCTTTTCCGCTCTCAATATGATTTTTTTCACTTACGGTCCTGCCATGATTTCAACAAGAAGGAAACAAAGGATGAATGTGGCAGTGAGAATTGGTCTCATTCTCTAATTCCTTCTTTTCATCCTTGGATGCTTGGGCAGGGGGGGGGGAGGGGGGGTGGGTTGGGAGAAACCTTTTCCAGTTGCAATTTTTTCCTGCACTCCAGAGACAGCCAGGATGACAAGTTTCAGATCTACATCTGTATCTTTGTGCTTTTTTGCTGTTCCTTTTCTTCCAAGTAGTTTATGGGATTTTAGATACTGTATAAACCATACCTATCAAGTTATTCAGAACAACTTATTAAATAATAACAACCAGAAATTTCTATAAATCACAGAAAAAAAGAATTGTGCTGGAAGAAAAGAAAATGGCTTAGCTTACCCTAGCAGATAAATGTAAACTCAGAAGAACTGAATTATAGAACCACAGAAAAGGAGATGGAAAATACCTCTAAGATCATTGAGTCCAGCCATTGACCTGACACCATCATGGCCACTAAACCAAGTCCTGCTCTGCTAGAAATTTTATTTATGGCACTGGACCCATCACAGCCTCTCTCCATCTCTGCTCCCATGCACTCAAAATCATGATGCAGTCAGAGACTACCATAATGACAACAAGCACAAATCAAATCTGCAGTCTAGGCTTATGTCAGTTTGATCTGATTGGAAGATTTGAGTGAGAAAATTAGACTATAGGCTGAGAGAGGAAAACAGATGATGCTACTTCCCTCAGAATGTTTTAAGAGTTGTAACCCAGCTGTGGCTGTTTCTTGCATGGCTCCTTTGTCCCTGCCTTTTTTAGCTAATTCTCAATAATTCCACTAACTTCTTTTCCTACTGCTAATCCCCCTGGCCGATCTACCTCCGCCTATCTGCTGCATCAACAGATGGTGAGAGAAGATTGGGGAAGGGGGAAAAGGTGGTAGGGGTGGTTAGAAAACCCCTCTGAGGGATTTTGATCTCTGGGAGGGCTGTGGTGTTTCTGTATTACCTTTCCACTGTATATATCTGTAAATCTGGTCACCACAGCAGAGCAAAAAACTCCACAGGATTGTTACTTTCCTTTCACGCACAGAGAGAGGCTCATTGCTAGGTAAGAGTGGCTGCTCCAGGCAGAGCTGCCTCTTGCGCCTTAACAGAAAGTCTTGGAAGTGTGTAGAGGTTCCCCGCAGCCTCTTTAGAAACTTGCTGCACAGCCCTGAAGGACTGCATCTCACTGGAGCACCCAGGCCTCAGGCTGCTCCTTTTGAACTGCCCAGATTCAGACTTGTGAGGTTCTCCCACATCACTGCTTGAAGACAGTGTGGGCTTCTTCCAAGAGGTCACGCAGGATGGGACGTGGTGGCCAGGGAGGAGTAACAAGCATGAGAGAAATGTTATTAATTGAAGAAAGCAGTTGCCATCCCTTTTTGGTCATGTTTTGAAAGCAAAACAAAAGGGACAACCTTCTGATTGAAATTGTTTAAGAAAAAAAAAGAAAAATAATAAGAAAAGCAGACTATGTATACAAAAAAAAACCCATCCTCTAAAATTTGCCTGAGCCTAAGTATGCTAACGAGTGCAGAGTTCTCCAAATATGGACTCAATGCGAGTTGGAGGGGCATGAGCCAGGTCTCATGAGTAAACAAATTAAAAATACCAGAGAGAATGTTTTAATAGCTTCTTTTAATTCCCACTTCAAATATATTCCTTGCTTAAGTGAAGCCACATTGATTTGGTGTTTGTTATCAGTTTGTTTTACTGAATGTGCTGGGGCCTGATCCCAGGCTGTATTATGGTGAGAGCACACCACTGAAACTTCCTCAGTGCCAGGAGGGTTCCAGCTAACCCAAGCACCAGCAGCAGCAAGCTAAGGAACCAGAGCAGTACTCTCCAACAGCCTGTTTTGCAAATAAACCTTTTAACCACTGAAAAAAATCACTGCATCTCTGACTACTGCAAGCAGGAGGTTCAAAGCTTTGCTGATACTGTGCAAAACTCATCTGCTGAACCTTTCCAGAAAAGCATAATAAACTGCCAGCTAAAGGAGTTTGGGAAAAGCTAAGATATGAGAAGCCCACATTCAGCTCCCAGCCTGGCTCTATTGCAGGACTGCAGCAACTTTAGAACAGTTTTTAGCCTGCACAGTGCCTCAGTTTCTGCACTTGGACACTGGAGGTGGTGAAGCTGTGCGATTAGTGATCTACTAATGGTAGCAGATGTTACCAATGATGGCAAACCTTAGGAACTGCTGCCTTCTAGAAATATCGTTGCTGTCGAATTGACAGGTGACCGCATGCAAGTCACCGAACTTTGCAATTCCTCAGTGTAATGGCATGTCAGTTGGACAAAATGCATTTCTCCCCACTGTGCAGAGGACTGCAAGGTTCCTTGGAAGCACTTATTATTAAACATGATCACTTGTAGCAGCATGAAGCATTCGAGAGTTGGCCAGCTGCAGCTAAAATTCAAGGTACTCACTCAAATTACTGTCGTTTTTCCTGAGTGGATTTTAGTGATTCAACAACTGTTGCTTGTGAATAGTAACACCACTAAGGATTTTTAAACCTAATGCCTATTTTTGGGGGGCTCAAACTGGTTGCACTAACTTTCATTTTCAGTTAAATGACTCCATAATGACATATTATGTCTATTTGGCTCTATGCCTGCTGTCCAGTTGTGCAGAGACACATTTGGTTAGTAAAGTCAGCACCACTTCTTTTACGTTTCTGGAGAAAGATATGTAGAAAAGAAGAAAATTGGCCCAGTGCCATGAACTACTGCTCAAAACTCATAAATAATATCTTCTGCTGAGCCTATAATTTAAGGAAGGAGATTGGCTATAGCACTAAGAATTATATTTTTGTCTCCATCCTTTGCTTCTCAGACATTTTTACCAGGTGGATAGACAGGTTTTTAACATGAGCAGGACTCTGGCTGAGACCTAGGTTTTAACTCCAGAATTGGATGAATGTGATCAATGTATCCTTTTCCTGCACTGATTTGTTTGCTGGCAAATCACCCAGCAATTCCCAGCTGTAAAATGATATATAGGGTGAAATGGAGAGCAGTTCCTTCCTTAATATAGCTGCAGATCAGGTAGTCAATGATAGCCATTTTAGGTGAAGAACAAAATTTAGCCATCTAGAAGTCAGGCTTCCATCTTGCTTATATGATCTGAAGAAAACCCCACTCCGTTACACTGGAAAGATTTTATTTGCATGGCCAACCAAAGCTATTTTAGATGTAGAGTAAAGCTCAGTCTTGTAGGACCCCTATTATACTGGAAAGATTTTATTTGCATGGCCAACCAAAGCTATTTTAGATGTAGAGTAAAGCTCAGTCTCATAGAGGGCAGATTTTTTTTTTTTTAATTGTCTCCTGAAAGAGTTTGTAACTTGAAAACATTTTACCGGTGTGTTCATCTTCAAGGAGCTTCAATGTTATAAAGACGATGGATGAAACAGTGAAGTGAGTAAGCAAGCAAGGGGGACCTTAGCTCATTTAACAAATGGAATTTAGGTTCAGTGTTAGACCCCGCATGCTCTGACCTGGCAGGCATTCAGTACCTTGATAGGCTATAGTGGCAAGAGTAAGGTGCATGTCAAGGAGATTTGCTTAGCAAGTAGCATGTCTAAATTGGTCAGTAGAAAAAGTGATCCTTCAGCTTCTGCCATCTATGTTCATGACTTCAGGTTTTTTTTTGGGGGGGGGAAGTATTAGTGCATATTTCAGTATTAAAGGGAGATCTTGAGGGTGTCAGTCATGGCACTCAGATTTCAGCTGGGCATTCTGGCTCCCAGTCGGTCTAAATGCCTCATCTTCGACATTCTTCTGGCTGAAGTCCTTTGAGAAAGGCTCACAGGTTTGAGTACAAAAAAATAAGTAGATGAGACTTGCTGGGAATTTTGTTCAACTCAGGACTAGCAAACACAGATTAATTCATTTTAAGAATAGGCACGAGGTGAGCCAAGTCAGGCAGAAAACACTTTGTCTTCTTGGGTGAGCTCAGAAGCCAATCCTTTCCTTGCTATTTCATTTTCAAGTGGTTGGGGCTTTGCACATTTCTGTATTACAGAAAAAATACAATCCATCAAGAACTACTGTATGTGGAGAGGAGACTGGAAGGCGAAGGAATGCTTTGACTTTGAACCTGGAGTTGTGGCCAAAATAAGTCTGAACGTGTCCTGTCTTGCCCACACATGTTCCCCTGCTCCCCCTCCTTCTGTGCTGGGGGAAGCAACCATGGGAAAGGAAAACAAAAGCCCTGGTTTCACCTAATATGGTTAAGCTTGGCAAAGTGCCATTCTGATTGGCTAATCTGTGTCCAAAGGCCCATTAGACTTGAGCTGCATGAATAAAAGAGATGAGCAGGTAACAGAAGGGGCTGCTGCTGCCACTGCTGCTTTTACCTCAAGATGCTCTCTGTGGTACTGCCTCATTGCATCCTGCCCGCCCCTCTGCAAATTTTCTGCTGAATCAGAAGCCAAAAGGAACCAGGTCAGAGACTGTGTTAGACCCCCAACTTCCTGAGAAAATAGTCTGGGAGAACTTTAAAGCCTCTAACAACTTTGAAACCACCAACGGCAACCCCTCCAAGTGTTTTTGGTACTGTCTGATACTATAACACAGCCCCGGAAATCCAGAGAGGCCACTTTGTGAGTAAACACTCAAAAGCCTCTTAGTAAATCTGTAGCAAAATTCTGTAAATTCTTAAGTGAATCTGAATGCCTTCTGTCTTAGCAGGAGAAAGGAGCCTCTCAAGTCCCCTGGTGGGCAAGAGGTACAACTGAAAATAATCTCTTTCCAGTTTTAATGTTTGTTATATTGTTTCTAGCTATGTGTCTTAAGCATTCCAGATTTCCTGTTTCTCTCCCTCTGTATAATGTTTTCATGACCATGCAAAGAACTCATTATTATTAAAAATACTGGTTGGGAGTGAGTTTCTGAATGGCAAAATTAATAAATTATATTAATTTTCAAAATACCATCTTACACTTATACCTAATCATTACACCAGGAAAAGAAAAAGCACTCAGGTTATTTCTGGCAGGAATGGCAAGATCCCAACAATCTGAAACTATTTTTGCAGGTATCACAGTTTATGTTTTCTCTCTGTATTTTTCTTTCCCCTGTGTCTGGACAAGGGAGCTTCCCCCCACAGTTTGTCTGAAGACAAACCCAGTGGCAGCAGTGTGCCTTTGCCAGATGTCAGAAGCTGCTGAACAAGCACAAAAGAAACCTAGGATGGAAGAGTCATGAAGACATGAGTCATGAATTTCTTTCAATCTTCATTTCAATTACTTCCTTCTCCTTAACAGGAAAACAGCTACCACAGTAAATCTAGGAATGTCCATAGACAGAGAAAGCTTGGAATGCAAAAAATATTATTTAAGAGGTAGCTGTTGACTTAAAGAAATTACATATTATTTCTTGTATTTCTTCTTATTATTTCTCTAGGTGATCCTGCTTTGGCAGGGCGGTTGGACTTGATCTCTGAAGGTCCTTTCCAAGCTCTAATGCTCTGTGATTCTGTATATTTGTTATTTCCATCAAATGATGAAAAAATCTAGATCAGCTTGCTAATTCAAATCAACACAATTAGTTCAACTACCTAGACTTGCATGGTGTCCCCTTAAATTCTGCACCACATTTCTTTTTCCAGACCCGCTCCACTGGTGCTAGCAGGGTAAGAACTGGCTTTTTGCTGTCTGTACCATGAGAAATTCTTCACAGAGCTGAGGATTAAATGTGGCTGCTTCAAACAGATTGTCTTTTCTTGAAAGTGATGTTAGTTAAACAAAGCCATAGTTTCCTATCACAATATTTATGCTTGCTACTAGCTCTTCTGTCTGCAAGTTACTTGCTAGTGCAAGGTGGTGACTGGAAAGGAGGGAAGTCTGTGTTTTGGGCCTCTTTTGTATTTATGAAACACTGGAAGAAAGATTAAGTAGCCTTAATTCATCTTACAATGTTTTCACAGCAGAGGAGGAGAAAAAAAAAGTTGGCAAAAAGTACATCACACAAACTCAGTCAGCCAGCTCCCAGACTTCAGCTGCTATTTGCCCTGGGACAATTATATTTTACACGATCCACACACCCAACAATTAAATAATTAATTAGTTTCTTTTGGAACATTTATAAAATGTCATGGGCCAGAAAATATTTATCTTGCCTCTGTGATTCCTGTTGAAGAAACATCTGGTAATTTTTTTTTTTCTTAAAATCAACATGAAGCCTGAAGAGGCTCAAATTCAAAAGCAATTATATTTTGTGTCATTTATGTGCATTACAGGATGACAAATTAAACTTGTTGGATCCCACCCTTCCCATCCAATTTGTTGATCACATTTTCAGACAGCCATGAAAGAGCTGTTGCATCTTGGTAAAGGTTGTTGATCTATCAACTCCTATAACTTCATCACTAGAGAAGGGGAATAAGGAGGTACTCATTCTAACATAAAACCTGCTGTTAGATTGCGTGTGCCTTCCACAGGGATCGTTGTCAGGGAAAATCCCAGGAAATGCCTTTTTTGCATAAACTTTACAGCAGGACCTGCAATTGCTTTCAGCCTTCATCTGATTTTGGAAGAGAAGCACACTTGTTTCCTTTGAAAAGAACTTTTACTTCAAAAATGATAGAAGATTTCAGTGAAGAAAGGCCACAGGTGCACATTCTGGGTGGTATAATTCCCTCCTTCTCACAGAAGGCCTATTTTGATCCTGAAGTTGTGCCGTTTCAGGAGCTGCGTTACAGAGCAGTAGTACCTCTAGTGTTTGCTCATAATCAGTAAGGTGGGTGTATGTGAGCACATTTCCCTCCATATGTTGCTATCCTAGCAGAGCTCAAAAGCTAAGCTGTTGATACCAAGCTAAGTAGTGCAGTTGATAAGGCTGAAGCATGGGACAGATGCCATCCAAAGGGATGAAAGGTAGGCTGAGGAGAATCTCATGAGGTTCAATAAGTCAAAGCACAAGGTCCTGCACCTAGGCTGAGGCAACCCTCAACATCAACCCAGGTTGGGGGATGATGAAATTAAGAGCAGCCCTGCAGAAAAGGACTTGGAGGTACTGGTGGATGAGAAGCTGGACATGAGCCAACAGGATGCTCTTGCAGGCTAGAAGGCCAATGGCAGCCTGGGCTGTATGGAAGGAAATGTGGCCAGCAGGTCAAGAGAGGTGACTCTGCCCCTCTGCTCTGGAGTGCTGTCTTCCACTTTGAGACACTGAACACGAGAGACAGAAACCTGCTGGAGTGGGTGCAGAGGAGGATTAGGCTGCTGGAACACCTCTCCTGTGAAGACAGGCTGAAAGAATGTGGGCTGTTCAGCCTGGAGAAGAGAAAGCTCCAGGGAGATGTTGCAACTACATTTCAATATCTGAAGAGGACCTACAGGAAAGCTGGAGGAGGACTGTTCAGAAGGGCTTGGAGTGATAGGGCAAAGGGCAACGGTTTGAAACTGGAGCTGAGTAGATTTAGGTTGGACATCAGGAGGACACTTCTTCACAATGAGAGTGGTGAAATACTGGAACAAGGTGCCCAGGGATGTGGTTGAGTCCTGTCCCTGGAGACATTCAAGATCAAACTCAGTGCAGCTCTCAGTATCCTGATCTAGTTGGTGATACCCCTGCTGAGCGCAGGAGGGTTGGACAACATAACCTTTGAGGGTCCCTTCCAACCTGATGCTATCTGTGAGTAGCCCCTGTGGCATCTCTGATGTCACAGCAATGGGTATTGGTGATTTAGCAAAAGGTAATATTTCTCATGAGCTTTATTGAACCAAAATCCTTTGGACTGTGCTGGGAAGCTTAGACAGCACCATGACAATAGTCTCAGTAATATCTGAGGTGGGTGGATTAAATGTCAGGCTGCAAGAAGTGCTGCCTTAGAGAAGAATAGAAAACCAAATGCACTTAAGTCTTCTGTAAGAATTGTCATGTGTTCAAAAAAAGATAAGCTTAATTTCCTCCACTGGAGACAGTTGATCTCAAAACGCATAACACCAAAAAATACTCCCCCCAAAAAGCTAAACAAACAAACAAACAAAACCACAAAACACCAAAAACCCAACAAACCAAAAAAATACTGGGCAAGCTGTTGGGATCACTGCTGTAAACTCCCAACTCATCCAAAATTAACTCAAAAAATTTAACAGCCTTTAACAATGTGCTGGATGTGAAACAAAGCAGCTGGAACTTGCCACCTTGTAAAAGGGATGTCACAGCTGCACTGCTCTGGTAAGAATTGGAAAACCCACCTCTGAGTCACTTTATGAGCCAGTTCCAGCACGTATAATTACATTTGCCAATAAAATGCCCTTTTTTCACTCTCTGCTGAGTCTTTATTTCCTCCCAGTTCAAGAGAAACAGGGACCTGCTGGAAAGAGTCCAGCAGAGAGCCATGAGGACAACTGGGGGTCTTGAGCATCTCTCCTGCAAAAAAGAGACTGAGAAACCTGGGGCTGTTTAGTCCAGAGAAGAGAAGACTGAAAGGATATCTGATAAATGTCTAAAATATCTGAGAGGTGGGTGTCAAGTCACTGGGACCAATCTCTTTTCGGAAGTCAGCAGCAATAAGACAAGAAACAACAGCTACAAATTGGAACAATGAAGGTTTTGCCTCAACACGTGGAGAAACTTCATTACAGTGAGGGTGACAGAGCACTGGAACAGGCTGCCCAGAGAGGTTGTGGAGCCTCCTTCTCTGGAGACTTTCAAAACCTGCTTGAATGTATTCCTGAGCAAACTACCCTAGGGGATCGTGCCTTGGCAAGGAGGTTGCACTCGATGACCTCTGTAAGTCCCTTTCAACCTCTAAAGTTCTGTGATTCTACTGTTTCACAATAGAGCAGATGAAGTTATGCAGAAAGCATGGAAATGGATAGTTGCATTCAGAGAAATGTGTAAGCCAGTTTCTTAGCTTTGGCAAGTATTTTGTATTTTCCTGTCCACTTTTCTTCTCTCTATATGTATTCAGATAACTTCCATTAACTGAGAAATCCCCATGATTTTGCTAAGTTAACCTTTCCCCAATGCAAAGTGAATGCAGAAAGCTGTTCTGTATCTAGGTCTCACTTGAAAAAAAAAGTGCATGGCTTACTTGTTCCAGCCCTCTGCCCTTCATCCTATGCTCCCAAGATGCCACTGCTACTGCCTCTTCCCTCCTCCCTGAGATGCTCATCACCTCCTTTCTGTTCTTGCCAGATCTGTGGTCTGCTCTTGACAATTCCAAGGCTGAGCCATACCAAATGACCCACACAGACCATGGCAACACCCTCTGGAGCTGCTTGGACGAGCCAGCACTATGGGTCCCCTCTGAGTGCTGTGGGCAAGACACAAACTCATCTCAGCAGCATGGTCCTACCCTGCTAAGCTGACTCACCTCTTGGAAACTGCTTTGCTAGTGAATAACTAGACATGAGACTTGCCCAAGGATCTTAGCCTTCTCCACCTACTTGCAGCTGCGTGACTATACATCAGCTCACAACATCATACAGCTAGACCACAGTACTCCTTGTTTCCAGTTCCTAAACTATACTAAAAGGCAGCTAAAAATACCTTAAATATTTTCTTAATGTTCCTTTTCCATATAAACAACTGCTGTGGGAGGAAGTGGCTTGTACATTTTCGTCTGGCAGGGGTGGTTCACACTAAGAAAACACTTAAGAACGCCCATACAAGACCATGCTATCTGGTGAACAAACCAATTACCAAATTTGTGTTAAAAAAAAAGAAAAAGGAAAAGCCTTATGTAGCTGCTGAAGTTTAGAAAGCTTCTTGAAATACTTAAGTAACATTTAAGTCATTCTATAACTGGGAAACTGCTGAACTGTTGTTTTCATAAACATTCCCTCACAGGCACACAGAAATGGGCTGCAATTGGGAGCTCCTGCTTGAAGCCAAAACTTTTGCAAAAGTCTTCTTCTGGAAGCCAGACAGAAGATAGAAAACATTACTGGTCCAGTCTACCACTCCTGACATATTTCTGATGTCACAAAAGTCTCATAAGTGCAGAGTCAAGCAGTCATCAGGAGATGTAAATATCCTATGGATGCTATTTTCAGCTATAGTATCTGCCCTGGCACCTTTGCCCAGCAATGCTGGCACTCCACATCTTGTGGCTGAGCTCCATTCCTAATAGGTGCTGCTTTTCAAGTACAGCACAGCAAAGCATATTCCCTGTTGACAAGAAAGAAGCAAGAGAAAACCATCTGCCAAGCTGGTGTCTAGACCCATAGGTGCTGACTGCTACAGTAATGCCTAAGTCAGTAATGAGCCACTGCCCTAGAACAATGCTAACAGGACTAGATACACCTTGATTTGGAACAGGCACAAGATTAAGAGCACATCATTCCAACACTCTCCTCCCAACAACAGTAATTATCAATCCTGTGGTATTTTTTCCACAAGGAAAAGGCTGCTAGCTTAAACTGTCCCAGCCAAAATTCCACTTCAGGTCATTTCCTTTGCCTTCCTACACTCATCACCTATTTAATTTAAATCCTCTATTCTTTCTCCTAAACTCTGTAATGTTACTTTTCTCCAATCTAATTAAATAGTATTTCCATTGCAATGGATAATTAAGAAATTTGCTTTCAGAACTAGGAACAAAGCAGTTTCATCTTCCTTGGGTGTTCAGAACACTTTGGAGAGTAAAGCAATATTTTTTGAAGCTTTTTTTTTTTTTTTTTAAATTGCCACTTTGCCGTAAAATTTTCAGAAGCTGTGACGAATTTTCAATATTGTAATTTCAGGAGTGGTGTATGCAGAGGTAAGAGCTCAAGGAACAATTATCTCTTGCGGATTTAAGCACCCACTGCCTGTACGTGACAGAATGGACCAATGAGATCTCGCCGCCTTTCAAAAATCAGTCAGGTTGGTCCTCCAAGAGCAGAAATAATTTCCAAATAGTTTACTTCAGACACAAGTTTTCCCAGTAAGCTATTGGAAGCAGAACAAGAGTGTGGCAATCCTTTGTAGAGGGAAGCTGCAGCAGTAGCAATACAGGCAGCTCATTATGCTAACAATCATATCATATTTCTTATCTCATCTTTGTGCAGCCAGTCACGGTTCAGAAAAAGGCTACAAAATCATCACTTTAAGCAAATGCTTAAAATAATGTGAGTCAGTAACATTTCCTGTAACCATACTGTATCAGGCCAAATTATTGTTGATGCTGAATAATATAGGCAAATCATCAGATTCTTCAGTGAAATCAAAAACCACGCACTTACTGAATTTTCGTGAGATGATCACAGGATGTTAGGGGTTGGAAGGGACCCAAAGAGATCTTCGAGTCAAACTCCCATATCTACGATGTGTCTATTTAAATTCAGAGAAGGATGTATATATATACGGGGTTTTTTTTTCCATTTAGGACCTTGATTTTACAGGGTTGTTGAGACTACTCATCTATTCTGCTCTTTTTAGCTCTTCAGGTAGAGTCATTATTCTGGACAAAAGTCAGGCCTATTTCAGCATAGCATGTTTCTAGAAAAACTTTGCCAGGCAACTTCTCCACATTCGTTGTTAGTACTTCACAGTGACTGAAAATCTCAGTTATTTGGTGGTTTGGGGAGTCCATCAGACACAAGCAACTCCCTTCTTTCTGGTCTCACTAAATACTTGACTGCAGCTCAGCTGGCAATAAGCAGGCTCTGTGGTAGAAGCAATATACTGAATTATTTTTAGCATCTCAGAAGGGATTCCTAGAGTAAATCTTCAAACTACAGTGGCAGTTTAAGTGGTGAAATCTTGTCTTACTGATCAGTGTATTTATTCTAACATCTATGAAAAGTAAAAGTTCAGAAATATCTATTATCCTGTT
This sequence comes from Psilopogon haemacephalus, assembly GCA_013396835.1. Taxonomy (NCBI): domain Eukaryota; kingdom Metazoa; phylum Chordata; class Aves; order Piciformes; family Megalaimidae; genus Psilopogon; species Psilopogon haemacephalus. Next base: position 140,869 of record VWZI01007901.1, read on the forward strand.
CTGCAAACAAAGAACTCAGAGTTGTGGTAAGGCTCTAGACAGACAGTTTCTCCCCGCTTCAGATGTGTTTTAAAACCACACCTTAGGCATCCTCCAAAACACCCAATCCCTAAGTTACTACAGGCTGACTAGTTGTTCACACCTGCTGTGGAATTTAAGGTCAGTTACACTATCTGAAACCACTTCTTCAAGCTCTAGAAGCTGAATTTTGGCTATTCCAGGTTAAGAAGTGCTCATAGAAAGGAGCAATACTAGCAGAGGGGAAAAGTAAGCAGGTGAATGATCCAGTTCGTTAAAGCACATAGTAGTTGGTAAATTGTCTGTCCATAGCATAATGGTAGGATTTAGCTGCTTAAATCTTGCCTTGTTAGCTCTGTGAATGATGAAGTCTGTGTTCACAAAATCTCTTGCTGGCTACTACTAGTCCTTACACAGTTTAAAGGTGCCCAGATTCTTCAGCAAATCTGCTAGCTGTTTGAAAGTATGTCCAGGACTTCTCATTTTAACAGCAGTAAGTAACCAGTCTCCTTATGCAGTTAGGGGCTGCAGGACACCTCCGTGTCCTGCCCTCCAAGATTTGAATTTGGATAGAATTTTAGAGCATTCCTCTTGGATTAAGCCTTCCCATGCAACCCCTCAGGAAAGATTTAAAAAAAAAAANCCAAACAGCCCATGACTTTAGGAGGTTCAGATTTAATTCTACACTTTGTTTGGGAAGATTTGAATCTACATCTCCCACTGTGAATTCTCTAACCATGGGACCATACTGTATACAAAAAGGGGGCTGTTGCAAGCCTCTTTTGAAGTGGTTCCAGTGTGCTCAGACTAATGAAGTATTCATTGGGCCAGAGAGAGTTCAAATAAGAGAATAAGCATGATTCCATTGCCTTGTACTTAGAGCATTCCCCAAGGAAGAAGACCTAAATTTTGTCCCTGCTCTAACAGCTATTTAATGTTATGTCATTAGATTATATCATATTATATCATAATATATTACATATACACAAGTGTACATGAAGAAAATGTAAAAGAGCCATTAAATTGGAGGCTGGGACCCAGATTTCTTCCTCAAGCCTGCTCTGCAGGGGGTGCCATAATTACTAGACTATGAAGTCATACTTATTCTCTCACTCTTGACTTCTTTGGCCAATGAACATTTAATTATCTCAATCCAAGCAAAACATTTTTGGTAGGCCCTGTAGTCTGCTGTAACCTGGTGTGGGTTGAATGATTCTGGGTCAAGGAGGGATGATGTTTTCACACACATCTCCTTCTCAGGAGTATCTGATGGATAGCCTTGCTCTGTGAACCTACTCTTCTCCCATCATGTATGGGCATTGTCCCATGGCTGAGCTAGGAACCTAATGTAGAATTATAGATGTCATCACATTGAATAAGCATTGGATGCCATGCTGCATGAGCTCTTTTCTGCATCCATCTCAAAGCTACCTGCTAAAGGCTGTCTGTTAAGCCAAGCAGAGTCCTAAATTCTGGACCATACTTTCCTTCTTTTCTTTGATTTTTAAGTCAGGCAGATCTGTGTCTAGCTAATAAGCAGATGGGTAAGTTCAGAGGAAAATTGAAGTGATAACGTTGCTAGGAGTTTCAAAATTATTTCATAGTGTTTGCAATGTTTTAAGGAGGGATATCTGTAATCATGCAGCTTATGAATCATGTTTGATATTATGAGGGTGTCAGTCTGAAAACTACACAGTCTTTGACCTAGAATGGAGATACATACACGGGTAAGTCAGAAAGAAACTTAATGTCATCAGGAAGAGCCCTTTGTACAGTGGACTGGTCATTACATACTTGTGATAGTTACTAAGAGCAGGACAAAGATATCAAGTAGGGAACGTGGCTTTAAAATAAGAGCCTTGCAGGAAAAGGGTCATATAAGATGGACATAAAAGTTGACAGAATAAACACAAACCTTCAAGTCAAGTATGCAAAACTAAAGACAAGGTCCTTCTATCAACAATTAATGCACTGCTGTGAAAAACAAAGGCACCTCAGCAGTGCTAGCTTCAGCTTAAAGAATACCCTGTTGTGTTGCAGGACCAGAGGTAGTAAAGCATAAGCATGGGGTTGGGTTTTTTTTTTCTTCTTTTTCTTGAATTACCAAAACCAGAATAAGTGCTGCATGTGACTTCTGCAAAATCTGTGGGTTGTGTTTCCTCATACCTACTTCGTTTTGGCTAAGGGAGCTTACATCAGAAGGTTGCTTTGTGGAGGTTCTAGAACATTTAATATGTAAGTGATTGTGATGGCACCAGAGTAGGCACCTGGGTCAGGTGGTGTACTAGCCAGATTGGAGATGCCCATACTCAGAAGAAAAGCAGTATAGAATGCTCATGCTAGAGCATCTAGATAGAGAAAAAACAACAACAAAAAAGTAGGGACTAAATATTGGTCACTCTGAAAACTTTAACCTTTTGGGTGCCTGTCCACCAGTCCACTTCATACAAACAGTACAACTTCCCATAATAAACTGTGAAAATGCAATCTTGGACAAACTGCAGCTAGGGCAATGGCTACTTTTGCTAATCTTTAATAGCACACAGTTGGAACAGGCTGCCCAGGGAGGTGGTCACCATCCCTTGAAGTGCTCAAACAACACATGGCCATGGCACTTGGGGACATGGTTTAATGGCCATGATGGTGTTGAGTTGAAGGTTGGGCTTGATGATCTTAGAGGGGATTTCCAACCCAAACAATTCTATAACAACAGAATGATACTCCCCTATGAGCTTCCAGATTAGCCAAGTACTTAAGTTCATCATAAGTGAGCAGAAAAAAAGCAGATAAACATAGAGGAGCTCAGCCCAAGTAAGGAGGCCCAGCCAGCATCCATGGGTGGTGTCAGAGCACTCGTCAAACTATCCCCACCAAACTGGGGGACCACCAGGCCCCCCAGCCTTTGTCCCAGTCCCACTTACCGGTAACAACAGGAGAAAGATCCCTCTGCCTAGCTGGGCAAGCTTGAGACTTCTGCCTTTCCTGGGGCCAATTAAAAGGGGAGTGGATAAGGACAAAGTGGTCACACCTGGGGTGGGATGAGACTCAAACAAAACCCAGGTGCTCTGCATTTGGGGAAAAAAAGGGGAAAATATGGTGTGGGGTGAAAAAGGGAAGGTGGTGCTGAAAGGAAGGACATGGAGAGGAAAAAGGTGGAGATAGAGAAGGAGGGAGATGGAGGAAAATAGGAGGTGGAGAGGAAAGAAGGGAGATGGTGAGAAGTGGGATAAAAAAATAATAAAAATTAAAACTGGACTGTAAAAAAAGTGGCCCTAGTTAGGCAGGGAGGTTGGACTAGATGATCTTTCAAGGTCCCTGTCAGTCCCTAACATTCTGTGATTTTGTGATTTCTTTTCTAATGAAGCTGCATGAGAGCTATGAATCAGCTCTGCTATGAATGCAATCTAACAAAGAAGTGTCTGTGTTTTATTAGGGGGTGAAACATGCCTTTTTACATCCTTCATGATTAATACTAACAACATTGCTAATAAAGATCATAGATAGGCAGACAGATAGATGTAGAAATACCTTTTGTAATTAAAAACTATTACAAAAAACTGCAACATTAACAACACCACTGCAAAAAGTTCTCCATCTATTGCTTAACATGGACTACTGTACCTTGCTTTCTTTTTTAATGTAAAAGAGATACTAAAATATCAAACTCTCTCTGTGTTTAGAGAACAATACTCTTCCTTCACTTTAGCAAATGTTGATCTCTAGAACATTTTTCACTACACATCAACTGAGTTAGACTTCGTGATGCTGCCCCTAGCACCTGTAAATCAAAGGAAAGCTGTGCAGAACTGTGCTGTGCTGACACCTCATCTCTTGCCTGACCATCACATTTTCACCTGCTCATTGTGTGAACACTGGTGGCATGCTGGTAGCACAGCTGGTTGCAAGCTCGGTGCTAATCTGAGCCAGGCACACATTCTGTGTCCTTTCAGTATTGGCTTGCCTCTTGATTCTAGGTCACTTCATAGGTCCTGATCCTGCTGCACTCAGTCCACACTGCAAGGATTTGATTTCTGGACTAAGCCTGGGTTATCCTTGGATGTACATCACTTTATACAGCTTATGTGCGAGTGTATGTGAAACATAGATTTTAGCAAACATATTAGAAACCAGAATTTAACAAGAACTCTCCTCTCCTTTGGAAATCAGTTTAAAATATCAGATTAACAACTTACATTCATCTAAAAAAACCCCTATTAATAGACTAAAAAAATACGGAATGTAGCATCCATCTAAAATAGCTCTGTTTAACTGGGAGAAAAAGAGCTGTGTGATTTAATCTGAGCTCATCATGGTCAGGAGCCTTTCTTCCTTGTGAGTGAGCTCTGGATGAATCCTGAGAAAAACCTTTACACATCCTTTCCCTCCTTACTTTTCAGGCGCACATGCAGCCGCACATATATACACACATATCACTCACTTTGGTCTTTAAAAACACAAATTTTGTGCTGATTCAGGCTACAGGGCTCGTAACCTTAAAACCATATGAAATGTGAGTTTGACATTCTGCCCCTTATCCAGCCAACGGATTATTTTTTTATTACAGCATAAACTTACCAAAGCTTTGGCCAAAGTGATTTCATGAATCTTTCTTAAAAAGATTTGCTGTGTTTATTGCATGAGGATGTATTACAGGCTCATAAACCCTGCTCTAAAGAGCCTTTCTTTAGCTTTCCTTCACATCGCTTGTCTTTAAGGTAGATACAATGCGACAAAATGCAATCCCTTCTCCTGTGCTCGGGCCGTGCTTCCTCAGAGCTGCTTGTAGAGGCTCACAACTTATCCACTCCCTGTATGCATGAAGAGTCTTTAATTTCATCATGCAGAAAGGGGAAAAAAAAAAACAAAACAACAAAAAAACTTCTCTCAGATAGAGGAGGACTCTAATGCAGTGACATCTGTCAACCAGAATTTCAATCAAGAGCAAAGCTCATTTATCCTAAGTTCTACCAACAACAGCAACAAGCATGTACCATGCTTCCTGTCAGAGTGACCTTTATCTTCAAGCAGGAGAGCAGCAAAAGAGAAAAGAACAAATAAGAAGTTCCTAGAAGAGACCACAGCATGTTCTGCCTCTGCCAAATGTTCCAGGAAAAGTAAGAATAAAAAGCCTTAAAGAAAGATATCACAAAGGGAGATGGCAGGACAAGAGCAAACGAAGCTGAAGAAAACTGAGACATTTAATTTATCGCATCCTCTGAAACACCAACTTTTCTCCTTCACTAGCTACTTTGGGATATTCAGGAAGTTTTATGTCATAGTTTGTCATAAACATCAACCTGCTTTGGGCGCAATATGAATAGAGGATTTACTGTTTGGGCATCTGTTGCTGTTGTTTAGGAAAACAAACAGGGAACTGAGGAAATCAGGACCTGAGTCTATGCTATCACTGAAGCAGAAGACCAGGAATAGGAAGTACAGTAAAAGGCAGAGACACAGAAAGTCAGAAATGTGTTGTAAAAATCCCAAGCACACAAGCAGCAAAAGGGGGAAAATACAGGAGGAAAAGACCTACACATAAATTACTATCTGATACAGATTTCCCCCTATTTTAACCATTTTTTTGGTGGTGGTATTTTATTTTTTTCTTTCTAGCAGAAAGTGCTCCATATTCAGTCTGACATTCAGAGTACTGTTTTAATAACGCTCTTTAAAACATGAAGATTTACTTAAATAACAAAAAGCTCTGTCATTCACTCAATTAGGAGACAACATATTGCTCCCTTTTGTACAAAAAGCAAGAAGCTGGAACAATAAAAGAGCAGAGCAATGCATCTCCTGTTGTGGTTAATGCTTTTCTTGTTTGCCAGTATTACACAAGCTTTTGCGTGCCCTGGTGCACCTGAGTACCTCATGTACAGAAACTCTGCTTGCCAAGGCTGCCTAATCCTACCTACGTGTGATTGCCCATTTTCAACATTAGAATTCAAGATCCCATATCCCCTCATGGAAGCTCTCTCTGTTCTGATTTTGAAAGAAGGCCTGGTGGAGGTGTCACCAAATCCTCTTCTCATGCCTTTGCAAACTCATTAGGATTTACGCTGTTTACAGCAGAGGATTTCCTTATTGTGACCTTCTTGTGGCCTGCCAGTGTCTGAAGGTGGCCTATAGAAAAACTGGGGAGGAACGTTTTAGGCTATCAGGTAGTGACAGGACTAGGGGGAATGGAGCAAAGCTGGAGGTGGGGAGATTCAGATTGGATGTGAGGAGGAACTTCTTCACCATGAGAGTGGTGAGGCCCTGGAATGGGTTGCCCAGGGGGATGGTTGGGGCCACTTCCCTGGAGGTGTTTAAGTCCAGGATGGATGAGGCTCTGTGCAGCCTGATCTAGGGTAGGGTGTCCCTGGGCATGGCAGGGGGGTTGGAACTAGGTGATCCTTCTGGTCCCTTCCAACNATTTCCAGAAGTACACTCTCTCCATCACTTCTGTAGAAAGAAGCTACAATTTTAGGTATCAGATGATCAATTTAGGGGACAGTTCTTCTGGGTCCTGAGTCAGCAAAGGCTAAATTCTACCTTCAGTTATCGCACTGCAGCCCCCTAGTTTCAGAGGACATGTAACCAAACTACACATGCAGAGCATCTTAAGTGTACACCATTGGGACATCTCAAATTTCCCTCTGTTTTGCACTTACAATGCCAGACACAGCCAGTATAAAAGTTTAGTCAGTACAGGTTCCTATAGAAAACTTGAAAGCAATACCTTGGCATTCAGCTGTAGGAAAAAAACAACCCCAAAAACATATACTGTGATAGCCTTCACTTTTCACACCTACTCGGTGTCAACACCTCTTTAGCTGTAGATTTTTGAACAAGCAATGACTTTAATATTGCTGCAAAAGCATTTTATTTCTGTGTAAATGATTTGTTTTAATTTTATTTCATATTATTCAAGACTAGCTATTTCTAGTATAGGTCAATAATGTATTGTGGATAGGAAAAAAAATGCCTGATGAGTGAGTTCTAGAAAGGCAGATAATTTCCTTCACTTAATAATAGTTTTCTTTCCTCTTGGCTGCAGACTTTTCATAACTAGCACCATGCCAAACATTCAAAGATTGGATTATGGCCTGTCGTACTTGATTATTTTTGTCAGCATGCTGACCCAGGGTGCCCTTTTCTTGTGTTGTTCCTTCTGTTTCCATTTTTCATGTCATCCAGCTTTTCATCTTGTCAATCAGCTTTTGACTTCCTGATTAAAGTGTCTGTCACAGGAGCAGCCTGGTCTCCAGTCAGTTGTTTAATTTGTTCCTCATGGCATCCAATTGAGTTATTCATCTGGCCCAGCTGTTCCCAAGTGCTTCCAGCATCACTTTTTCATGTGTTTGGGTTTAACCTCTATATCTATGTACAACAGCGTGAATTGTTCCATTCATTCTGTTGACTGTGGATTGCTTTGCCTCCGTCTAGTGCCTTGACATTGCTAAGACGGCTGCTACTGTATTTTGTGGTTTAACCAGCTGAGAGAAAAGCAGTATTTCACCCTGGCGTTATGGTAACAAGTACAACTAAACAGACTAGTCCTCAAGTATTATAGCAGGCACAATTTTTAACAATTAGGAACATGTAATGGAAAACTCTGCTCTGAGAGATCTGAATCCACCCAAAAAAATAATGTTGATGACGCTTGGCAGGAAAAGAGAAACGTTACTTTGCCAGGAATTTTTAGCATTCACTTGAAATCAGTTCGCTTCATTATCATGAGGGATGTTTGCTCAGTGCCAAGTCTAGGCCTGGTATAACCCAGCCATAACTCTCAGTGACTTATGTGGGAGTTGCACAAGCTCACAGCAGGGCTAAATTTGGTGATCTGATTGAAGTTGTACAAGCATCCAGTTGGAACAATGGAATTTAAATCAATTCAGTGTCATCACAGTAAAATGCTCGCGTCTTGTTGTGTTGCTTTAATCATTGCTTTTCAGAGAGAATTAAGGGAGAGGGACTATAATAAAATTCTGACTCGACTCTATGATTTTATTCCCCTGTGGAATAGCAACAGACATGCCTCAGTTTCCCTGCTGAATATAACAATACACACATCACACTGGGTTGCAGGAATGATTGTTTATTAAATGAGCCGAAACTGGAAAATGCTGAGTATGGTTCTTTATGATTACTGGAAGCTACTCTAATTGAATAGAATGCTGGAATCATTTTGAACTGTGCATCATGGGGAAGAAAAGAATTTTCTGAATAACCAATTTTTGGTTTTGACAGAAGTCAAGGGAAGTCCATGCTGTCAGGCACACATTGATTGGTTTAGGATTTGGGAAGATTTTTTTTTCCCCCTTCTTCCCATTTGTTCTATGGTTTCAACTCTTTTTCTGTCTTCTGCTGCATCACAAAGTATTGTCATTTGCTAGTGGTAGGATGACTTAATGACCTTTCTCACATAAAAATTCTGTGCTTCAATGTAAAAGCAGATTGCATTTATATGAGTTTCATCTGATAAAGATACAGAGCAAAACTTTTGATCGCAAGCTGAGTAGATTTTCAGCAGGCTGCAGCTTTTTTTCCTACTGTGTTAACATTCATTTCTCCACAGACACATCAAGACTCAAAGTGCTGATTCCATAGGACTATGAGATTTTAATACAGTTTTATATACCAGAAAAAAATTTATTAAAACAATATTAACTCACTCATGTCCCTGCTGGATGCCTGTCCACATCATAAAACCGCTAGCTTGACTGGCATTCGCTGGCACCCATATAGGAACTCTCAGTGGGGAAGCCAAGGACTGAATAGACTTGGGTCCTGAAGTGTCCTTTTATCCCTACAGGTGGTCCTTCCAGCTCAGAAGTGAGGTACGTTCTTGGAGCAGTACTATACCTGTTCTGGGGCTAAACAAATGACTTCAGCTTTCATCACCTTCAAGCCAAAACTTTTCAAGTCCGGGGGTTTTTTTTCCCTTTTCTTTTCTTTTTATTTTTAAAGTAAATAATCCAAGGTTTTGTTTGCTTGTTAAGACTGAATTCTTTCCAGTTGGTTCCCTGTTTTCACATTTATTTAGAAAACTAGATGTACATAACAGAGGATCAGGAAATCTCTCCAGCAGCATTTGAGGTCTGAAGCTAAGACACATCTAAGAGATTGCTGCTTCCTTCTTCCTTTCACACTGACTTGGAAGAAGCAGCCACAGGACCCTTGTACAGAATGCAGCCTGGCTTTAATCACTACTAAATGGCTTCCATTCTACTGGAGATTTGTTTGGGAAGGACTATTCCTGAAAAATATTGCTGTGGAATGAATGCTATTTGGAATTAGTTTGTATTCAAAATGCACTTTGCTTGGAATGAATTTGTCTTTTCTAACCTCACAGTAATTTGGGAATGGTTAGAAAATATGGCAGAACAGAGTGGATATGTGCACTGGGCCTAACGAGAACACACTTTCTACTAGTATCTGAGTCTCTCCTGGGTCCAAAATGGAAAGAGGAATATTAATTCTGAAAAACAAACTGCATCCCACAGCCTCATGCAATGCCACCATTTGAAACAGCAGTTAGTACTGCTAGGCTTGCTTGGAAACTTTGCCCTGAGTCTTCTGAATTTGGTTCCCTCTTACATTTTCCATGAGGTTGACTCCTTCTTGGTTAGCCAAGAAAATAATTGTATGATATCTTAAATATGCCCTTCCCCCAGCTTCTTGTATCGTAAAATAACTTCAGGCGCAATATGTTATGCAAGTCTGCATCTCTCTAATTTCTTATAAAAGATATGACCCTGTTATCAATGAAGATATTTTTAAAGCACCGATCATCTGAGCTAAAACCTCACCGAGAGAAATGCAAAATACCTTCTAATGTCTCTGAAAGCTCAGCTCCACATTGTAAAAGCAACTCAGTACAAGTTCCATGTGGCTGTGGTTTTTTTTTTTCGCAAGGGAAACTAACAACGCTGCTTTCGCGACACATGGAATACAAGCTGAAATTTGGGGGTGCAGGCATGATCTTGAGAGGTTATGCTACAATCTTTGGGGGTGTACTAACATCACTAACACTTGAGACTGAAATTTGGCTGCCAGGCACACATTTATTAGGATCATTCTAAAAATTTGTACGGTGAAGTTCTCAAATCAGGCTGAGCTATTCAAATGCATTCCTGGATCATAACCTGAGCTGATTCTCTTTACACGTAGAGAAAGTAAGTAGGGAGTTGTCAGCTTGTGACAACTGTGTATTAAGCCCTGTACTTCTAATCAGTTAAGAAGTTGCTTTATTCTCAAAACTCAACATGGCCTACAAAAGATGTATACTCAATACTCTTCCACAGAGCTTTTGCTTATTTTTTTACCTTTCTCTTATTTTTTCTTTTTAGTTTACTGTTCTCAAGTGAAAAGGAAGGCAATTTCAAGTGATGCTATATGCACTGTGCTCTTTATGCACCAAACAGTAGAGTGTCTATGCTTTAAGAAGACAGAAGATCTGCAGCCCTTCCTTCATTTTACCTTTGATGTCTTTAAGAAGTGACTGAAATATCAATAGGTTTACTGAGGAGAGAGGAAAAACTACCTCCCCTAGGGTGAAGTAACTAGGATGGCTTACAAGACATATCCCTTGTGGAAGAGAACTAGATTCAGGGCACATATAAATATGCATAATACAAACATAGTCATCCTCCCAACCAGAAGAAATGCATGCATTTAACAAGCACATTTCAAATGCAACCTGGTTAACTTCTGCAGCATTAATGAATACAATTAAGCCATATTGGTAGACAGTTAGCAAAGATAGGGAGGTATTTAACCCCTTTTGTACCCTTGGGCCAACAGCATGCCTAACAATGAGGAAAATGTGAGTGTAATGATCTCAGAAAGACATTTTCTTCTGTTACACTAGGAGGTGATAAAATGAAACAAAATGATTAAATATTGAATAGCCTGGAAAACATGAGTATTGCTACTACTAATACCCACCTTATGTTTAAGTGAAACCTTCTGCATGGACACAATACACCAGGTGAGGTCTCACAAGAACAAGTAGAGTGGCAGAATCACCTCCCTTTGCCTGATGGCCACACTTCCTTTGATGAAGCCCAGGATATGGTTTGCCATCTGGTCTGCAAGTGTATATTGCTCTTGTCTATCTTCTCATCCAATGATACCTCCAAGAGCTTTTCTGCAGGGCTGCTCTCAATCTCATCATCCTCATCTTGTATTGGTTAAGGATTGCCCCAACCCAGGTGCAGGACCTTGCACTTCACCTTATTGAACCTCATGAAGTTCACCTGGGTCCACTTCTCCAGCCTGTCTAGGTCCCTCTGGATGGAATCTTGTCCCTCAGTCATGTCACCCACACCAGCCAATTTGGTATCATCAGCAAACTTGCAGGAAGTTCTTCAATCTCTGTGTCTGTATCACCAGAGAAGACATTGAACAGCACAAGTCCCAGTACTGATCCCTGAGGGGCACCACTTGTCACCTGTCTCCATCTGGACATCTAAGCCATTGACCACTACCCTTTGGATGCAATCATCCAACCAATTCCTTATCCATTGGACAGTCCACCTCCCTCCAGCTTAGAAAGAAAGATGTTGCGGGGGACTGTGTCAAAGGCCCTACAGGCTTCCAGATATATCACAGGATGTCAGGGGTTGAAAGGGTCCCAAAGAGATTATTGAGTCTTCTCTTGTTCAGTGATGTAGTCACTCCATTATGGAAAGCCACCAGGTTGGTCAGACAGGACTCGCCCTTGATGAAACTATGGTGGCTCCCTTAAATCACTTCCTTGTCCTTCATGTGTCTCATCAGAGCTTCTAGCAGGATCTGGTCCATGATTTTCCTGGGCACAGAGATGAGGCTGACAGGTTGGTAATTTCCAGGGTCTTCTTTTCTACTCTTTTTTAAAATGGGCACAGTATCTCCCTTCTTGCAGCCTCCAGGGACTTCACCTGACTGCCAAGACATCTCAAATATCATGGAGAATGGCTTTGCCATATAGATGCATATAAAGATAGTTTCACTTATAATTGAACTTTTCTAAGGCAACCCTGGCACATAAATGGAGGAATCTGTTAGATGCACAGCAAATTCAGCACTTGGTGGAAATGCAATGCTACTCTATAACCTGTACAGCAGGACCTGCCTTGTGATGGGGAGGTAATGCTGTGTGATCTTCCCCAGACTGTAAGCCATTATGGTGGTTCTAAAAGCTGTCACCAAATGATACTTTATTCTACTTTGCACTCCTTGAGCATAAGCAGAGGCTTAAGGCCACAGTATTTCGTGCTGTAAATTTTTCTAAAGCTATATAGGAGCAATATTACATATATAATATTTATATACCTCCATCTTCTGTGCATTCATTTTCAACCTATCATCCTATAGCTACCTACTGCAATGCTGGACTAGGTGATAGTTTAATGCACTCTCATTTCTATTTAAAATTCTTCTGGGAAGGTGTGAAATAGCTTTTTCTTTTTTTTTTTTTTTTTTTTTTTTTTTTTTTTTTTTTTTTTTTTT
>VWZI01007901.1:168669-266057 GCA_013396835.1 Psilopogon haemacephalus
GTTGGGTTGTTGTTTTTTTTTTTAAGCCTCTAATGCAGGAGATAACATTCTGGCATTCCTTAGTAAACTGGGCCACATTAAAACTATGCCTGGGTGGTCCATGATTCTCTTTCTAGAACCAGACTGTTCTCAGTCAGAATTGCTTTTTCTTTAATAATAAAATGCTCACTGAGACATAGAAGCACTTCAGATCAGTGCAATTTTAAGTGATAGTCAGGAAATAAGTCTTAGACATACTATATAGTACTCATCTTCATTTTTAAATCATTATTATTGGCTTACAAATCCTAGTACTGTGTTAATATTTTGTATCTATGCAACATTCCTCCTTCCAAGGGCTCCATTCACATTGCTTAGAGTGTGACCAGCCACAGATGCATCTCCTGGTCCATATATGCACTTCTTGAGTGAGTTCCTGTGCACACATTAGCATTTTGCAACAAGTTCTGTGCTAAATAAGAAGAAGGATTGAAAGATGGGGAAATATATCAAACCCATGTGGCAGGCTGATACATCAGTCACTACACAGTGGCACATGCTACTTAATGAGTTAACTGTATTACAGCTGCTGTAATCTGCAACTCCAACTGAATGGGACTGACAATGGTACATGACCACACCTTCACAGACACCACACAAAGCCTACCCAACTCAGGCAGTTAAATAGCATTTGGCCTCATCCTTTGTGGTCGGGAAAATACATGCGTGTGTCATGCAAAATTACTTTGTCTGAGTGTGGTGAGAGAAAATTAATTTTACATCTGACCACATCCTCTGGTGTTACAATAGCCTAATACTTCTAACAGTGGTGCTTTTGGCCAAGACTGATTCAAGTAGGCAGGGAAAGACAATTTAAAAATAGGTATTAAGTATTCTCTGCTCTCACAGACCTGCCAGAAACTTTTCCTACTTTTTATATTTTAACTCAGCAAAGGTTAGAGGGCTGAACTGTGCTTTACTCTTCTTTTTGCAGTTACGCTCAACCTGCTGGAGAAGATGAACAGTATCAAGCCACAAAAATGGCCCTGCTTACCAAGGTAGGAAAGAACACAATTTTTACTGTCCTCCCAAAATATAGATTCCTTGCTTTCTCTTCTGGTGGCCCTTCTCTGAACACACCTTTGATTTGAACTCCCATTTCATTAATGTGGTTGGCCTCATCTGTGCAGAGTCTTGAGTCTTTCAGATGAGGTCTCACACAGTGCAGTCATGTTAATGAGTCTTTATCTCCTTTGGCTTACGTGGCAAGAGCCCACTTGCTTACTTTCCTTGCTGCCCATACTGCACCAAGAACAGAGCCCCTCTCAGCCACTTGTGATTGGTTAGCTGGAGTCTGAAGGTACGTGCAAACACCATTTCCTGGAGATCAGGGACCTACGGGAATGTTGACCATCATTTATCTTTGAACTGTCTTGTCACATTACAGTGACTCACTACAAAGGTGTCCTGAGAAAGAGCACTAAGAAAACTCCCTCTGCCTTTGTGGTGGTTGCTCTGTAATGCAGAAGTAAGCTGTACCATGGCGGACAGTAGATGCATGACTGCATCAGTTAAATATTTTGAATCTGTAAGTATAGAAATAGTAGAAAGAGCAAACACCAAAAATATGCAGTCCAAATAGCTTTTAAAAAGCTCTCCTTCCCTCTTCCTTTCTAAATATCAATGAAGAAGAGAAAAAGCAGAGCATATCCATTCAATAAGTTAAACCATTCTTATGTTACTTCTGTGGTGCCCTTCATGCAGAACTTCACTTAAACTGAACTCAGCCTCCTCCAGGGTGGAAGCCAGGCTTATTATAAGCAAGCCTGAGATAATTGTGGGGCCATGTGTTAGCTCCACTGGTATCTCAGGGGAAGTTGTGTGCTGGTTAGGAGACAAGTTATGGCACATCAGGGTGGGAGGCTAACAAGAGCCTTCAGCCTGTTACCTTGCGGCATGCTGGGGACACACAATAACTCTTAACGTCTTACAGGTAGACCACTGGAATCAAGTAATGAGGAATCGGCACACGCAGAGCTTACTGCTATGTTGGAAAGGAGGCTGGAAATGGTGAGACTGCAACAGTGAAAGCAAATAGATTAACTCCGTCCCTGAAATGCTTATACACCAATGCATGGAGCATGGGGAATAAGCAGGAGGAGCTGGAGATCTGTGTTAGGCTGAATAGCTATGATATAATTGCCATCTCTGAGACGTGGTGGGACAGCTCCCATGACTGTGATGCTCTGTACTGTTCAGGAAGGATAAAGCAGCAAGACAAACTGGGGGAGTTGCTCTCTATGTGCGAAAGCAACTGAAATGTGCTGAGTTCTATCCAAGGGGGAAGGCAGAACAGGTTGAAAGCTTGTGGGTAAGAATTAAGGGATGTGAGAAGGAAGGTGAAATTGTTGTAGGCATCTACTATAGACCACCAAATCAAGAGGAAGATGTTGATGAGGCCTGCTGCAGACAACTGCAGGTAGCCTCTAGAGCTAACTCCTTGGCACTCATGGGTGACTTAACCACCCTGATATTTGCTGGGATGATCACACAGCCAGGCACAGCCAGTCCAAAAGACTCTTGCAGTGTTTCAATAACTTCTTGATGCAGGTAGTGAAGGAACCAACAAAGAGAGGTGCACTGCTGGACCTTGTATAACTAATAAAGAGGGACTGGTTGAGGACATTAAAGTCGGGAACAGCCTTGGGGACAGTGATCATGATACAGTGGAGTTTAGTATTCTACAGAGTAGAAGCAGACCAACAAGTAGAATTACAACCCTGGACTTCTGCAGAGATAACTTTGTGCTCTTCAGAGACATGCTTGCAGAAATCCCATGGGGTATGGCCCTAGAGGGTAAAGGAACCCAAGAAAGTTGGTTAATTTTTAAAGACCACTTCATCCAAGCACAAGCTAGGTGTGTTCCCCTTAGTAAAAATCAGGTAGTCATGATAGGAGACGTGCATGGCTGATTAAGGAGCTCCTGAAGGAAATCTCAGGGAAGAAAGAAACACAATTCATGGAAGAAGGGAATGGTCACTTGGGAGAACTATAGAGAAGCAGTCAGGGCATGTAGGAAGGCAAAAAGGAAGGCCAAAGTCTTCTTGGAACTGAAGCTGGCAAAGGAAGTAAAAGAGAACAAGAAGGGCTTCTTCAAATACATCAGTAGAAAAAAGGAAGACTAGGGAAAGTGTGGGGCCACTGCTGAATGAGGAGGCAGCCTTGATAACTGAGGATGGAGAGAAGGCAAAGTTGCTGAATGCCTTCTTTACTTCAGTCTTTACACCTAAGGCTGAACCCCTCTATGTACTCCAGACCCTGGATGAAGGAGAGGAAGCCTGGAGGAGGGAATGCTCCCCACTGGTCAGTGCGGACTGGGTTAGGGATCAGTTACACACATTGAACATTCACAGGTCCATGGGCCCTGGTAGATTCACCCAAGGGTGCTGAGAGAACTGCCTTATGTGATCGCTCTGCCACTCTCCATCATCTTTGCAAAATCATGGCAGGTATGAGAGGTGCTGGAGGGCTGGAGGAGAGCCAATGTCACTCCAGTCTTCAAAAAGGGCAAGAAAGAGGTTCCAAGACCAGTCAGTCTCACCTCCATCCCTGGAAAAATGGTGGAGCAGCTCTTTCTGGAGGGCATCTCAAGGCACTTGGAAGAGAAGAAGGTTATTAGGAGCAGTCCACATGGATTTACCAACTAACCTGACTAACCTCATAGCATTCTATGAGGACATAACTGAATGGGTAGATTCAGGGAGACCAGTTGATGTAGTCTATCTTGACCTTAGCAAGGCCTTTGACACCGTCTCCCATGACATCCTAGTGAGCAAGATCAGGAAGTGTGGGATGGAAGAGCAGGCAGTGAGGTGGGTTAGTTACTGGTTACAAGACAGAGTTCAGAGAGTGGTGATCAATGGTGCCAGGTCCAGCTGGAGAGCTGTAACCAGTGGATTCTCCCAGGGATCAGTGCTGGGTCCAGTCCTGTTTGGCATTTACATCTATGACATTGGATGAGGGCACAGACAGACAGAGTCTGCTCAGCAAGTCTGCTCATGACACCAAACTGGGAGGGCCTGGCTGATCCAGCTGAAGGCTGTGTGGCCATACAGCAAGACCCGGACAGACTAGAGAGCTGGGCACAGAGGAACCTAATGAGGTTCAACGAGGACAAGTGCAGAGTCCTGCATCTGGGCAGGAATAATAAACTGCACCACTGCAGGCTGGGAGGTGATCTGCTGGAGAGCAGCCCTCTGGAGAGACACCTGGGAGTGCTGGTGGAGAACATCCATGGGACAGCAATGTGTCCTGGTGGCCAAGAAAGCCAATGGGATCCTGGAGTGTATCAAGAAGAGTGTGTCCAGTAGATCAAGGGAGGTTCTCCACCCCCTCTACTCTGCCCTGGTGAGACTCCATCTTGAATTCTGTGTTCAGTTTTAGGCTCCCCAGTTTAAGAGGGACAGGGATCTGCTGGAGAGGGTCCAGCAGAGAGCTACAAGGATGTTTAGGGGACTGGAACACTGCCTGATAAGAAGAGGCTGAGGGTCCTGGGACTTTTTAGTCTGGAGAAGATTGAAAGGGGATTTAATAAATGCTTATAAATATCTGAGGGCTGGTCAGGAGTGGGGGCACAGGCCCTTCTCACTTGTTCCCTCTGATAGGACAAGGAGCAATGGGTGTAAGTTGCAGCACAGGAGGTTCCACCTCAACACAAGGGTGAACTTCCTTACTGTAAGGGTCACAGAGCACTGGAACAGGCTCTCCAGAGAGGTTGTGGAGTCTCCTTCTTTGGAGACTTTCAAGGCCTGTCTGGATGTGTTCCTCTGTGATCTGTGCTAGATTGTATGGTCCTGCTCTGGCAGGGGGGTTGGACTTGATTATCTCTGTGGGTCTCTTCCAATACCTAACATCCTGTGATCCTGTGAACTCAAACACTTACCAAAATGCAAGAGAAAAAGAGGAGAACGAAACAAATTAGTCTAGCCAAGACTAAGGCTTAAAAACGATGAAGACATTATTTTCTACTAAAAAATTACTGTGTCTCCTGTGTATGTACTCCCAATCATGAGAAAACAGCAATGTATGTAAACGGGGGAGGGAGGGGGGAAGAATTAGCAATCTCTGCTGCTTCAGAGAGATTATGCACTTCGTTCCGATTCACAAAGAAAACTTGCCTTGAAAATGACCCACATTCAGGAATTTGAGGTCTTCTTAGGATATCCAGATTGCATAGGTAGCAAAGGTGGCCAGGAACAGCTAAAATCTCTCTCTCCAATTTGATTACAAGGCAGTACATGGACATGTGTTTCAGCATGGATTTAGTGTGATTCCTTACCCATTGAGATAGAAGAGCATTACTTGGAATTGACAGGGCCACTCTCTGTTACACCATCAGATTAAAAACTTGCAACTTTATGGATCATGTTGCACTAATATTTTGTTAATATTTTGTTAGGGGATTAGGGGAAATAGTTGTCAAAGTTCCCCGTATAGATTTATACTTCTATGTTGAACAAAAACCTAGAGGAAAAAGTCATGGAAGGAAGCAACAGAATCACTTTCAGACAAGCAACCTCCACAAAAAGATTCTGGCACAATCGCACACAACCATTTCTCTCCTCGTCTACCCCAACCACTGTGGACTGCTCTACCCATGCTGGAAACTAATAGATAAAGAGATTAAAAAGGTTCTTGTGGGAAGAGGGTGAGCGCTGAGGGGAGAGCAGGAACTGAAGCAACTGCTGTGACTGAGGCAGAGGAGGTAAGAAGCCTGGGGGCTGAGAAGTTCATGCTTGAAGAGATACAGAGATGTCAGAGGTGGAAAATCTTGGGCGCAGAAAGGGGGAAAATATGGCATGGTGATATTTCTGTAACGATAGAGTATTTAAGGTAGCTGAATTAGGTAAGGCAGACAACCAACAAACTGCAGGGGAACAGCTTTGTGGAGCTGCTGAAAATACACCCACAATTTGCTGGTAAAATTTAGAGGCCACTGGGAAGATTTTTACATTTCCCACTCACCCAGAACTATCCCGTGCAGAAAGGGAGGAAAAGATCTCGACAACATCAAAATGAAATGGCAGCTTCCCTCAGAAGGAGGGGATAATGTCTAATTTTTAGCTAACATAAATCAGCCACAGTTTTAAGGATAGTTAAGAAGGCTTCTGAGGCAAGGTAATTGAGGAGCATGTCACTGAAAACAGACAGGAGTGCTGCCTGGCTGCTACTGTGAAACAGCAACCTTGCACCATCCACCCGTGTGGACACAGCTATTGCGCACTATCAGGACCAAAGCAGATTAAAGCACATCAGAGTGAATTAAGTATTTCTGCCTGGGGTACCTTTATTATTAAATAAGGGAGTGGATCTCTCAATAAAATTTAAAATTATCATAAAATTAAAATACAAACGCACCGAATCAAACCACCTACTTTGGAATAGGTTTTCAACTTTAAAAATACATCACTGTTTTGGTGTTTTTTTTTCTCTCAGTAGGCTGGCTCTAGAAGAGTCCTTACTGAGGTCAGATTACCTGAGGAAAAAGTCCTGTTGAAATTTAATTTCAAATGGCATCAGAAGGAATTCTGAAAAAGCTCTCTGTGTTGCAGAATTTAAATGGCCATTTTCCCTGGACCAGAAAAAATATTTTAATAAACTTTTAAAGCCACTTACCTGTAGTATTTCTTGGGTTCACCAGTTCAAAGAAATTTTAGTATTTAGAGGTTTAAAGAACAGGGCAAAATCTTTCTGTTTTTACTTTTGGGGTTTTTTTTTGGGGGGGATTCCTTGGTTGGTTTTGTTTACTAAGCTAGAATTACCTTTTTTTCTCAGCTTAAAATGCTGGACAATCTCTATGGTAATTTTCAATGTTTTCTATCACTGAAAAAAGTCACATTTTGGGGAAATATAAACCAAAACAAACCAAAACCAAACAAAAGACCCCACCCAAACCAATCAAACCTTGAAAACAAAGTGTTTAGAGAGTGATATTAACATCCCTACAACTAAATAACAGCACCAATACTAAATACATTATAAAGTCAAGCAGATTATACAAAAAATGTAAAGTGGTTAAACAATAATTGGGATATTTTGGGATTATTGATTAAAACTACACTGCCTGAAAAACATAAGCTCTATCATTTTATCTAGCCATTTTTCGAATCAAAATAGAGAAGGTACAAATGAAGTCAAACATATATCTGTGTAAATGTGTAGATGTATTTATAAAGATGTGGATTTAAAGCCTTTATAAGGAACAGAAAAGTTGCAACACCTCTTGCTGCGTTATTTCACTGCTCAGAGAACAGAATTTATATCTCACGAAGAACAGGCACAGAAGAGATACGCTTCTGCTTTTAGAAGAACCAAAATTTGCATTAAATCATACTTTAACTAATTAAAAGCCCTGGTCATAAACCTGGAAGGGAAATCAGTGTGGCAGTTCACCAAAACACCCTAAGCTTTCAAGGCAGTGTATTATTCTTACGTATGTTTGTCAGTCGAGAAAGATACTCTTCACAAACTGCCAGTGGTAGAAAATTACTACTAAAACATCTTGGCTGCATCAGATTCTCATAATAGAAAGATGAAACATTTTTTTTGAACACAAGGTTCCTGCTTCCAACACACAAATCAAAATTTTCTGAAAACATATTGCTTCATAGTTATTAAAAATAAAACATAAAAGGGAGTGCTTTCAAATCTTACAGATATGCGCACGATAGGATTTTGTTCCTTGTTGTGTCCAAATCTCCAGGCTCTGTGACATAACCTTTTAGCAGGATGTCTACTAGTTCTTAAATGGAAGAAACAGTCTGCTATTTTCAGCTGTAGTTATATTGCACAAGTGCCCAACTATTTTGAAGGCGATGTTTGGAAACATATTCCATCCTTCCAAAGAAACCTGATTGCCAGCTAAAGCCACAGGTATAACTACCACAGAAAGTGGGGGTGGTGGTGGAAATAAACCCCAAACAAATCAAAAAGCACATCTTCACAAGGATTTCCCAGATGCAAGTGTCCCCCTGCCCATATTGTAACTGCTTGGAAATCAGCAGCTCAAAGTTTTCCCAAATTTCATTTATTTCAAAATAAAGGTTACACCCAGGACCAAGTCCAGCAGTGAAATCAGCAATGTAAACAGGATGGAAAAAAATCAGTTATTCTCACATATGGAGGGTTATAAAAGGTAAGTGACATATGCAATATGTATTTCAGTTAGGTCACGGTTTTGCTATAACACTTTCTTTTAGTCTTTTAAGCTACTAGAAAAATGGTTTCCAGTCGAGAAGACAGAAATGAAAAAGAAAACCTGTAGACTATTGAATGTGAAGCCCCCTCAGTCCAGGCTGTTTGTATCTAAGAAAGATGTGCTAAATAACAAATATGTAACATGAGTGGAGGAGAAGTTAAATGTGTGTAATATGCTTGGAATTAAAAAAAAAAAAAAAACTAAAACAAAAAAAAACAAACAACCAAACAAATAAAAAACTTAGGAAAATTAATCTTTGTTTACTCTCTTATGAGAAACTCCAGGTTGTTTAATATTCAGTATATTCATCAGACTAGGAAAATATGAAAACTAACATTCTTGTGGGATGGGAAAACTGTTTCCTGCCCATCTCTGACCTCTTAGTGTAAAACTGCTAAGCGCTTTGGTTTACAGAACAAATATTTCTGGAGATGGTATCCATCTGTTATGTATTAGTGAAATGTTTCTGATATTCAGCATTCTTTTAAACAGCACTATTACAATTTCATCGAGAAAGGTTAATAGCTAAGTAATAGTCTGACAGGTTTACAGTGGATGGTATTTCTGGAAAGAGTATTTGCTGTTTAGCATTTCTTAAGCAGAGCTGTTAAAAGCTCGACCAAAGAGTTTTCAAAACTTCAGGATGATGTATCATATGTGGGGTGATTACACAGAGTAGTACTCTTAAAATGTTTTTGCAAGGAAATTTAACTATTTTTAACACATAACTAAAGACTTTAAACGGTATGCTTGAGCTCAGCACAGTTATACATAAAAATAATTTGGTATCAGTTTTTGAAACATTCCGTGTCTTGACTACATCTTGCTTGCAGGTCTTTATTTGTTCAGTAAAATGTGTAGATCTAAGCTCACAGTAATAGAAGAGATGCTGTAATCCTAAGAATTCAAAGATGACAGAAAAAGAACTTTAAAAATCCTGAATTTAAGATCTGTAGGAAATGTCTGCTAAAATGAGTGAGTGGATTCCATTTCCATTCCAATAGCTTTCTAGCTGCATGTCATCACTGTGCTGAACGTGGTAAATAGTGATAGAACAAGAGGGTATGGCCTCAAAGCTGTGACTAGGTGGGCTTAGACTGGACATTAGGAAACATTTTTTCACAGAACATTGGAACAGGCTGGAGATATTCAAAACCCGCCTGGACATGTTCCTGTGTGATCTGGTATAGGAGATCCTGCTCAGGCAGAGGGGTTGTACTAGATGATCTTTCAAGGTCCCTTCCAGTGTCTGACATTCTGTAATTCTGTGATCTCCAGAGGGGGAGACTCACAACCCTCTTATGGCAGCCTGTTCCAGTGTTCTGTCACCCTCACAGGGAAAAAAATTCCTCCTCATGTTTACACGAAACTTCCTATGCCTCAGCTTCCACCCATTGCCCCTTGTCCTGTCATTGGGCATCACCAAACAGAGCCTGACTCCATCCTCCTGGCACTCACCCTTCACATATTTATAAACATTAATGAGGTCACCTCTCAGTCTCCTCCCAGCTAAAGAGCCCCAGCTCCCTCAGGCTGTCCTCATAAGAGAGATGCTCTCTTCCCTTAATCATCTTTGTGGCTCTGTGCTGGACTCTCTCAAGCAGTTGTCCTTCTGGGGGGCCCAGAACTGGACACAGCACTCCAGATGCAGCCCCACCAGGGCAGAGAAGAGAGAGAGGAGGACCTCCCTCGATCTACTAGACACAACGCTTTTAATACACCTTAGAAAGGCATTGGTCCTCCTGGCCACAAGAGCACACTGCTGGCTCGTCGGTCCTACAAAAGAGTCAAGTAGAGCTACCCATCGCTCTTCCTGAAGAAGTACTTCTCCTTTCACTTTCACTTTCACCTGAAAATGAGGCTAGTGGTAAAACTTTCGTAAGCAGCTTTGGTTGAGGAGTCTCACCTCACAAGCAGGCATGTCTTCACACAAAACAGCATTCACCTTTCACAAGTTCTTCAGTAAAAAATGTTGGCAAGACTGACAAACAAATGGGAAATCCCACATGCAGGATTTATGGTTTTAAACTAAAGAGAAACTTAGGTTTCAATGTACCTATTTGTAGCCTGCAATGAATGAAAATAAGCAGCCATGGAAAAAGAGGGGTTCACAGATAGACTGCAGTAAATAAATTTTACGTACAGTTAAGTCTGCTGGGACTAAAAAAAAACCAAAACCACACCAAGTTTCACCCCTAAATCCAGCACTGACAGTTAAAGCACTGAATGACTGCAGAAAGGAGGCTAAATGAACCTGGTACTGTTCTGCAATCAAGGCTGCAGACCTATTTCCTGCGAAGAACCATCTAATCAACCTAGGCTGCAAAACCAACATGATAGACCCACATACCAACTGTTGTGAAAATCTGTCTACGTGCTTCGCTGATTAGGTTGGTTGTATACATGTGGAACTAATTGGGAAAGAAAATTCCAGCTGAAAACAAACTGTATTGTCTGCCCCACTGTGTGTGGCTGAAATTAAGCCCTATTGCAAAGCTTAAGCCTTGAAAATACTGAAAAATCCCACAGCTACCCTCTGTACACCCATGTGCCTGACTACAGCCGGCAAACAACTACCTTCATGACTGTGGGAAGCACTTCAGAAAGGAACAACTCCCACCACTTTTTCATTACTGCCACATTTCCAGTTTCCCCTTTCTGCCCAAAACGCGTATGAAAGGACTCATCACTAAGTTTCTGTCATCCTTAGGGCCTGACAATAAAGTTTGGATGATGGCATAAAACAGAGCTGGATCCACACAAGTCTGAAGCCACTCTGTTCAGAAAGGAAAGCTCCGTGAAAAGCTACAAAATAATATCTTTACTGAAGGCATTTTTAACCGCCTCACTGAGGGGTCTGAAGCCACAGGGTACATTTGTCTCTCTACTAGGCCTGGAGGTCAGGTTCCAGAAATACCTTCAATTGTGTTGAGAAGTGTGAGGTCTTGAGACCAACCCCTGGGAGACTCTTACATACATCTCCAGGCTAGGTTACAATCAGTAATTTCAGTTTTGTAACTGAAATGACACCGTAATTTCTCCAGGAAGAAGGAGCTGCCTACCTTATCAACATGACAAGCTATGCCAAGTCTGTTCACTTGTCACCTTGAGCTGACTCCTGACACTTTCAGTTGATTTCTAATGCCTATTTAATGCTTTGGTCTCGGCCTTCAAAA
Source organism: Psilopogon haemacephalus (assembly GCA_013396835.1). NCBI lineage: Eukaryota > Metazoa > Chordata > Aves > Piciformes > Megalaimidae > Psilopogon > Psilopogon haemacephalus. The sequence goes on from VWZI01007901.1 coordinate 180,082, forward strand.
GCTTGACTTACATGCATATGAATGAAATTTGACCTCTGAACCAAAGTGGCAGATGTGTCCCCTCTGCAGCAATGCAGATCACAAAACCATGGAACAACACAAAAACTGTAGACAAAAAATGTATCCTGATACAGCTCACTATGAAGCTGGTTTCCAAAGAAATCTCAGTCCTATCTAGCACCTAACCATCTTAAGGAACACTGCAAAAATTATAGCTGAAGAAGTCTTTTCCATCTAAGAGATCCTTTGTTTCACTGAAACCATACTGGGTTAAATCATGAGAAAACTGAGTTTTTGCAAACTGAGACAGGTTTCTTACAAAAACAACTTTTCCTCAAAGTCCTACATGCAAGCTTTGTAGTCATCCTTGTTTTCCTATTCCTAAAAGTTATTGTCTCATATCAACTTCCGTGTCTGAATCTCAGTTCTTTCTTCTTCTTCTTCCACACCCCTTACTCAAGCCTTCCACAGCACGCCCAGACTCCCCTCCCATCATTAACGGCTTTATGTCCTTATTCCAGGCAACATTTCTTTGCTGAGAATTGAAACATACATGGTCTAGTTTTATTGATTTTGCTTGAGTCTGCTAAGATTGGTGTCTGCTAAGATTATCATTAGGATGGCTGGCAACATAAAACATAGTATTTCATCCTTGGAAGGTCTCCCCAGGTCACTGTCATACTTCCAAAACAGTAACTACAGATAGGAGGAGGAGGTTAAGCCACTGAAGGTAGTGCAATCACTGATAAAATTGTAGTGGTTTTTCACTTTCAGGTGAAAGCATAATCCTGTCCATATACAAAACATTTTGCGGAAAAGAACACACCAGTATGCACCAAGAATCAGCTGTGACATGGTCTGTGAGAGCCTGGTAACAGGAACAGCATAAACAAAAAATGTGCAGTCCATCATTTTCAAGTGTCAACAAACAGCACTATCTCCCACATGTTATGACCCACAGATACATGAAGCAATTATAATTGTCCCTTTTATTTGGTAAATGAATGTCAAACCTTCAGACAGAAGGAATAAAGCAGTTATTTGAATCCTAGAGCCTTTCACAGATCTCCACTGTGAGTATTTCCACCTATTGCTTTTCTTAGAGCACTTCCTGGTTGAAAATGGTGATACTAAATTTACATAAAAGCAGTAAAAAAAAAACCCCAGAGAATTCCAGGAACTCAGGAAAAGGAAGCTTTATACAAGTTTTATAAGCTCAGGAAGCAGCATGTACAATGGCTCATACACACAGTTGAAAAAGTCCTGGCTAATGAACATGCTGTTACTCTGCTCTGGTAAGACCTCATCTGTAGTACTGCATCTGGCTCGGGAGCCTTCAAGACAGGAAGGACATGGACGTGATAGAGTGGGTCCAGAGGAGGGCCATGAAAATGAACACCCCTGATGCAAGGAGATGGTGAGGGTGCTGTGGTTGTTCAGTCTGGAGAAGAGAAGGCTGGCAGGAAGACTTAATAGCAGCCTTCCAACAGCTGAAGGGGGCTACAAGAAGGGTACAAAGGCAGTTTGCAAAGGCCTGTAGTGGCAGGAGGAGGGGAAATTAAAATTGGGTGTTAGGAACAAGTTCTGCACCGTGAGGGTGCTGCAACATTGTAACAGGTTGACCAGGGATGAAGCTGATGCCCCATCCCTGGAGATTTTTAAGGTCAGGCTCAACAAGGCTCTGAGCAAGATGATCTAGTGGAGGTTGCCTCTAAGGCTGACCTTAGAAGATCCCTTCCAACTCAAACCATTCTATGATTTTTTTTTCGTTGATAACTGCTTGAAATACCAGAAAAACCTTTACTCAGTCAACACAGTCCCACTTGCAACACAAAGCAGGCATCAAAGGCATTTTAGTGGACAAAAAGTTGAGGAAAAAAAAAAGAGAAAGAATGAGTGCTGGCAATAAGCACTGTTCAAAGTAGGCATGACTGAAATGTCTTGGTCAAAAAATATGTTTTTTGGCATTCTTTATATCTTTCAAACTTGTTCCTTTTTTTTTTTATTAAAAAGTACAACTTCAGTCCTTTTTTGTTTTCAAATTACATGAGTAATAGAAAAAAAAACCATGTTTTCAGGTTGTTTTTTGTTGTTTGTTTGTTTTGTTTGGGTTTTTTTGTCTAAAATAATGAAACAGATAGTTTAGGTGCAGATCTTCTAGCATAAAAAACATTGCCCCAAAGTTTATGCTACTTTTTATTTTTAAGATGAGCATGCATCTTAAAACTGAGAAGCCACTTAAATAATTGTCTTTCCTGGCCTCAGAGTAATTCAGAAAAAAAATAAAGCTCTTTTACTGTGGCACAACCTGATTATGAATGTTCAACATTTACTTCAATTACAACTCATTTAACCATTCAAACCTCCTCAGAGTATAGACAACAGAATTACATCAACAGCTGATGGAAGACGGCACAAGTGGAAGATAAGGAAATTAATTAAGTAATAATAATCTAAAGGTTTGTTTATCAGTTTATGTAATCACAATGAAGTAGACAGCTCTTCACTGATGCACATATTGCCTACACTAGGATACACACAGATTCACAGATTGCATTGGGTTTGAAGGGGCCCTCAAAGATCATTTGGTCCAATCCTCCCTGCACTCAGTGAGGACACCTCCAACTACATAAGGCTGTCCAGGCCCACATAAAGTCTGATCCTGAATGTCTCCAGGGGCAAAGACTCAAACACATCCATGGGCAGCCTGTTCTAGTGTTTTACCACTCTCACTGTGAAGAACTTCCTCCCCATGTCTTACCTAAAATCTACTGTGCTCCAGTTTAAATCCATGCACTCCAGTTTAAAATGACACATTGATATACTCCCATCAAATCTCCTTTCATTTTCTTTTGATAAACTTTTTTGTATTCTCTGAGAGCTACATCATAGGAAAGGGCTTAACAAACAAACCCTTCCTACTTACACAAGCCACTTCCTACTGTTACCAGTTAGTATTTTGATAATTAAATATTAGATTAGCTTTATACAAGCTGTATGTGTGGATATGAGACATTGGAAGGTTTGGGTTGGGTTGTTGTTTGTTTTTTTTTTCAAAAATTGTTCTGTTCAGAACAAGGCATAGTTGGTGTAGGTGTTGGCATTACCATGGCCTCTCAGTTTTACAAACTCCAAAAGATCTGTTATATTTCCATACTAAAGCTGTCAATGAGAAGGGACTGTGAGAAGTGATGCAGTGGTTAGTGATGTGGACTAAAGTTCACAACAGACCAACTGATTTGCTCTTGTGACCTAACACAAATTTGAAATTCCTGTCTCCAGAGGCAAAAGGTTAATGGAATAACCTTTATTTTTTTTTTCCATCTAGCTCCCTACTACAGAACACCCTTTTAATTATTGCTATTATTTATTGATTTATAGAGTAATGTGTAACATAAGGTACTCAGCAAGGAAATTATGAAGCATATAAAGCACAGTTAACATGATCAAAGAGATGTCTGATCTGAAGAGATTTGTGACGACAAATATGGGAAAGCACTTCTCCATCTTGAAGAAGATGTCAACTTTACTGTGTTTGGTTATGCAGATACTGAAAACACACACATATGAAGGAAAAGATCTGTCTTCAACTTAAGAAAGAAGAGGGACTCTGAAACCCCACACTTGGCTTAAAAATTCAAATAGCTTTATACTAGTAGTCCAAGTATTTCAGGATTAAATATTCTAATTCTTGCCATTAATCAAATAACTGATCAGTATCCAAAGAAATCACTTTGATTATCTCAGTGTAACAATAGTTGAAGAAGGATTTCAAGCGGTGTTGCCTGAAGTAACGCATAAAAAAAAAAAAAATGCAAATTTTCCCCGTGTCTGACTGGCATCAGCTGTGATGTTTCAATGCTGTTATCCATAGCAGGGTTCCTAAAGGGTAGAAGGCTGTCAGGAGAAGCTGCAAGAACTGGAAAATATCAAGAATGTTGATATGTTCTCAATGCATAGCCAGTAGGAAATGGGAAGAGTGGCTGCAAAAGAAAGGAGCACTCTCTGATGGAGACCTGCCGTTGTGTTCCTCTGCATTCATTTGGCTGCCATGAGTATCTTAGGTGCCCCCAAGTCCGGTGTGCAAACAATCCGTGCTAGCAGCTTCCACATGCAGTGCTAGGGCTGCATTTGATGCTTTCCTAATGCAGCCTCGAGCCAGTAACTTCAAAGGAGCACATCAAAGCTGTTATTCACAGCGGAGAAGAGAGTGTGAAGCCGGGTGGCATTTCTTTTCTCCCCAGCGAATATGAAACTTTAGGGGGCTTCCCAAAGGACACATGAGTGATTAAAAAAAAAGGAAAACTCTCCTTCGTATCCTAGGGAAAGGAGGGTAGAGGCCCCATAGAGGCAGATGGAGGAAGAAATGAAATTTTCTCTCTATTAATACATCTCCTGGATAGCCTGCTATGCTGGGAAGGGAGGGGGAGGGAGAGAGAGAAAAGAACTAAGTTTCATCTTTGTTTCATTGGTCTTTTATTTTTAATCTGAGTCACAAAAGCTTAAAATGATGAAATGAGCATGTGCAGTCTGACTGAGATAGGAGACAGGCAATTACTGAAACTCTGGGCCACAATATCAGCTGCCTGCTGACTTCTGCGATTGAATTAAAACTACCATAAGAATAATGCAAGGACTTGCCCTTGTCCTGCTTATCTATGTGTTTATTTAATTTTCTGTCCAACTGACTCTCAAATAAATTGGAAACAGCTGCCATTTTTTTGATTCAGTAGCTCCATTACCCCCCAATGACATCATTCTGGGCACGCTCACCAACAATAGGTCATTATGCAGCAATTACTTTATTGATTTATGGAAGTTCTGAAGCTCCACCAGGAATATGCACATTCAAGGGAAAAAAGGACTTTTTTCTTCTACGCTCTTGTAAGTAGTGAGTTGCTGCACTAAGCAGTGATAGTATTACAGACGCAAAAAGAGAAAGGAGCAAACATTTTTGCTGTTGGTTACATTGCCAAAGGGGAAAAAAAAAAATTAAAAAAAAAGAAAAATAACCTAAGATATTAGAAAAGGATCCTTCTGAGAACTGATGTTTAGAAACCACGATTTAATGAGGTAATTAAACATATGACGCAAGTAAAACTGCTACGTAATAAGCTGGCAATAAAAGCATGCAGCATTTGTTACAATCCTCCCTAATGAAAGCTTTGAGGCATGGGCTCTTGGAGGTACTGCAAAACACATTTAAGAATCACTATCAGAGAGAAATGTTTGCCTTCCTCTGTTCCTACCAATAGATCAGATCAACCATCATTTGCACATTATGCACAATTCTAAGGGAGGAATGCAAAAATTGTACAGTGCAGATCTGATTCGTTATGATCTTTCAGCCTCTAATCATCTGCCTGGTTTAACACTGGGATTTTGAAGAAGATTTGACTCTGGAAATTAAGACTATCTGTCATTTTCTATGCTAAAAAAAAAAAAAAAAAAAGAAAAGAAAAAAGTTGGAATACTCAGGAAAAAGTACCAGTGTGGTTAACAAAATAGTGACAGGCAGTGAAAGAGTTTTATAATCTTTTGAAATAGAATGGACATTAAGCTGTATGGAATGTGGATATAGATAGAAATATATAAATAGATGTATAGATGTAGGTGATATATAGATACAGATATAGATACAGATATAAATATATAGAGGTTCCTTTAAGAAAAGCGTAGATGTGGGTAAATACCTGCAAAAACTGTGTGTGAACTTGTATTTGAACATTCGAATGAAGCACATCTTTATACCTCTTAACATTTACTTGTAAAACTTGGGTCATTTGCTTTTCTTTTCACCAATGTTTGGAGTCTAAAAATGGTCTGCTGCGATAATCAGTCACGCATCTAGGGTTTTCAAAAATACAGAAGAGTTGGGTGTCTGAGCATCACAGAATTTAGCAAGAGCTGAGTCTCTTAGATATTCAAACCTTACTCTTTTTTTTCTCCTTGTTTCTGACTTGGATGCTTAAAATGTTTTAGCCATCATGAGAGTCAAGAAGCTGAATCATGTGAGTCATGCACAACACTCTGATCTTCAAGGGCAAATAGATAATAGCAGCAAGTTCCTAACTCAAAGGCATACAAACCAGCAACATTTCTGAAATGATTCGAGTTCCTTTTGAAGACCTGACCATACTGGATAAACAAAATGTACAACTTATGAACATCTTATAGTTAGATATTTCTTCACTTTGTATTTTCTGTGCCAGTTGCACATAACAGACAGAGTTACAGAAACTAGCCTCAGTTTGTGAGTCATTCATAAAGAAAAGAAGAAAAAAGAAAAAGGAAAAGGTTGGATAATTTAATTATAATTAAAAAAGGATGATTTTTAGAAAACACCTCAGGGAAATGTCTTAAGGTCTGCAATCAGCACCATGTGAGGATATTACTGTGCATAGCAGACTCTCAGATTCTGACTTGCAGAACTGGAGCTTAGCTGTAGACTGCCATCACAACTGCTTTGAGAAAGGATCAGGAAAAAAAAAATTGTGAATTTTTTTTTTCTTCTTTTTATAGATGGATTTTACAATCAAGTAATTTTGTGTGTTGTGATATGTCCAATGTCCCTTTCCACATCAAATGCATATTTATATTCAAAAAGTTGGATTTATTTCAGCAAAATGTTCCTGGGTGAAAGAAATATCCTAATTTTTAAGAGGTCATGCTTTGAAATGCAAAAACCCCTAAACAGCTCATTAGGGTTTTCTAGTATCACATTAGAAGGAACTACATGAAATGCAGTAAGATATTATGATTTAAATAATAACATATCTGTATTTGATATTATTTTTGCATTTCACAAATTAAAAGAAATCCATCTGAACAATCAGAATGTTCCAATGGTATAACAACTTCACTTTTCCCACTTGTTTTCTACTTATGCTTTTTACCACCAATTGCACTTTAACTGAAAATCACAAAATTATGTGAGGAGCCTTCTCTGCAGCCACATTATTCTTTTGGATTTTTCTAATTTGGTTGTTGTTGCTTACTTGCATCATTATGAAGAATATGTAATGAAGTTGGATACAGCATCCTTTTAGTAATGTGCCTGCAAAGTCCTTGAAATACAATCCTGGACCTATTCAAGGACAGGCTGGACAAGGCTCTGAGTAACCTGATCTAGTGGAAGGTGGCCCTGCCCATGACAGGGGGGTTGAAGCTAGGTGATTCTTGAGGTCCCTTCCAAGCCTGACAATTCTGTGGTTTTGTGACGTCCACGCAGTGGCCTTACAGTTCTCATAGAACCATAGAATTGTTGGAGTTGAAAGGAACTTCCTAAGGTTGCTAGTCCAACCCCCCTGAAGTCAGCAGAGGCATCTTTCTCTTGATCTGGTTACTCAGAGACTTGCCCAACCTAACCTTGAATAAGTCCAGGGATGGGGACTCAACTTCTTCCCTGGGCAACCTGTTGTACTGTTCCAGCACCTTCATGGTGCAGAACTTCTTCCTAACATCCAATCTAAATCTTTCCTAATTTCAAACTGTTGCTGCTTGTCCTATAACTACAGGCCTTAGTAAACAGTCCCTTTGCAGCCTTTTTGTAGACCCCCTTCAGTTACACAGCTTGGTTGTGTGTTTATGCTGTTTTTACCAAGTCCAGGTCGAATGTGAGATTTTTATGAGGATTAGATCTTGCATCAATAAAGACATATCTGCAAATTGCATTATTCTGACCTTTTTGGTTTTGTTAATTTTGCCAGACTCTTCCCACTGATAAAAGCAACTTATGAGGAAAGACCTATCAGAACAGACCAGTCATTACAGTGATTAGTATCTACTTAATTTAACTAGCACTTCCAGCAACACAGCAAAGAGGAGAAGTTTAAAAGCCAAAACATCTGCAGAGAGAGAGAGAGCACCTTTCACACAGACAGGAAGGGACTCCAATCTCATTTCTGCCTCCTTTGCATCTCCCATGGGCAGTGTGGGAAATTTTCCTGCATGTAGAAGCTGTGGTTAGACCACAGGCATTGAAATTCAGGTTTCTGATTCTGGTCACAAAGTTGGTCAGGAGTACAGAAAAATGGTACAGCAGGCATTCAGTGTTGCAGCAGTAAGTGAAACAAGAATGGGGAAGGGTATAAACTGAACTCTAACAAACCTGCCTGTAGTTCTCTGGATGTTGCTCCTGACCCCTTTGACTGTGAGATGTGTCAGCATCATGGTCGGCAAGTGTGCAGGGTCACAGCACCGTGCCAAACTGCAGTGGAACTGACAAGGGATCGATGGAGCTGGAAGAGAAATGAGATAAATTCACTATGGAAATGGAGCATAGGAGTAGGGCAATGCTGGGTGCCAAAATTTCCCTTTAGCTACTGGAAATCCTTCAAAGCCAGCAATCTGGCATACCACCAAAACCAATTGTCAGTGCCAGAACATATTTCTGTGGTAAATCAAGTGACAGATTTCACAGTCATACCGCAAATAATGCACCTTCTCTTCAAGCAGAGTGTAGCATAGATCTGCTGAAATTGAGAGCACTACCTCGATTTATAGTGGCTGAGAATCTGGTTCAGCATCTCAATTGACTTCTTCTGGTTTTAAGCTATGGCTCTTCAGTTTAAAACTTCCACCTGGAGTTATTTGTAACAAAAAGGAAATTCCTCTATCTTGCACCATCCCACTGGTATTGAGAAGGCTGCAGAGGTTACAATACAACATATTTTGTGCCCTTACGACAAACAAGTTTTCTCATGAAATGGACATTCTTCTTGACAGGAGAGCAACCAGCTTTATGTAATTACACTTTAGTCAGTGTTACAATGTTAAGCTTCCATTATACCCCTGTGGCATTTTTCTGGCTTGAAAGCTTAAGTAAATAACACTTTATATCATTGTTTATCCCTGGAAGGCACAGTAGGTAAGAGAGGCAACAGTTAAATGAATTGCCTGCTGCTGCAAGAGATTAGTGCCAGAGGTAGGAGGAAAAATCATGAATTTCTGGGTCTGCTAACAAAATTTCTTGGTGTACTAATATTCAACATTAAAAGATACGAAGATATTGAGAAATGACAGGAAAAAAAATACTCTTCTTCTGTAATGATATCCATATCTGCCCTATTGTTTGCATAGACTTTCCGTAGAAATAGATGGTGCGACAGAGGCGAACAGCCAATCAGCCAGCTAGTCAGAGAGACAGCCAAAGGATGCATTAGCAAAAATAACCACTGGTTATCCTCAAAATATGAAGAATTAAATTTTGCTCTTTGGCCTAAGCAGTATAACTTCCAGTCCCACTTTTATTCCTCTCTCTCTCTCTCTCTCTCTCTCTGTGCAATTTCCATTTGCTCTGGAGAATCTCACTGTCTTTATGAATGGGACTTAGGCTTCACAGAAGCCTGTGAGGAATTAGGAAGGTAAGCCATGGTGTGTCTTCAGGTGTAAATCATGGAAGTCGGGCTGCAAGATGGACATGATTTATTCATGTGCCAAAGCAGCCCTCTGTCATCTCTTGCCACCCAAGAGCACCAGAGGGGTGAAGCATGAAACACCTAGCACCCTACAGGTGTACCAGCAGCATCTTGCCTTTGCTTTCATACGCCAGAGGCTGCACACAGGAATGCAGTATCAATTGTGAAAGTGAGCCTGAGATCCACAGAGAGGACAGGGAAATCAGGCTGTCCTGCTCTGAAGCACCATTTGGAAAAGCCATGGTGCCCTCAGCTGCAAAGACAATGCTGACTGAGGAAGCTCAGCTTCTCCCTGGGCCTGGGGTCAGGCACCTGGGACCATCACCACATCTGCAGCCATCCCTGTCACTGATATCACAAGAAAAACTAATACATGCAAATTAGCAGAGAGTGTTTGTTTTTTACCTTAAACATATTTTTTCAGCTGAATTTTGTGTTCTGCAGAGGCGCATTTTTGAAAACCAGAACTGAGCATAAAATTCTGTTATTTAAGTGGCATATCCTAGGTAGGCATAGTCTAAGAAACCTGGCAGTAACTTACTCTGTTTGTGGTTTCCACTTTGTTAGACTCTGTGGAGCCATGAATCTATCTCGTCCTTAAAAAACTGAAAGAGGGGGCCTTTAAAATGAATATAATGCTAAATTTATGTGCCACAGGAGCAGCATATCAAGGCCTCTGTGCTGATTAGACCCAGATGTTGGTAACAATGTTAGTGTTATGGACCAACTGCAGGTGTGGGAATAAATCCCTTTCCCTGGGACCCTGGGCAATCAGACCAGTGGTTTCTTCTGGCTCTCAGCTCACAGTTTTCAATTAGCACTACAATGGTATTGTTGTTCTCTAGTATTAGATCATATGTCATGTAAATGAATTTGAATATACACTTTAACTCGACAAGGTGATTAAGGCCAAGGATACATATGTTCACTATTATAACACGATCAATGCTGAAAAATAACAATAAAAAATAGCCCTGATGTGCCATAAAGTTTTTATTGTTTTGGCTTATCAGTAGATTTTCACATTTTACTTTCATAAAAGAGAACATAGTGTAAAGCAGGGCTACAGCAGAATTTGAATTAAAAGCAGAGGATAATATTGCAGGTATAAAATTATATATACATGCCCTTGTTTTTGGACTTTTTTCTTTCCATGTGACAGTTTGACATCTGAGAACTTGAACTGGGCTTTATTTGCTTTCCTGGTTTTCTGTCCACCTTCACCTTTCCCTCTTTCATGCCAGTGAATAGTGCATGCAGCATTGTTTCCAGAGGAGAAGAAACCAGGATATTCCTGAAAAGCCATCCACCTCAGAGCAATGAATCCAGCTCATCAGTGCCAGAGGCTGTTTTCTCCATCTCCTCTGGGTTTCATGATATTTAGAACAACAGCATGGCTCACTAAAACATATTAAGGGCTCTATTAAGTAAAGGGGCCATACTACTCTTCCACACATGCATAATTCCCATTAATGTCAATGGCCATTACCTCTGCAAGGCAGGGTACAGCCACTAATATTTTTCTTATATGTTCACTTTCATCAGGTTTTCTGACAGAGCTGTGGGGCTGCATATTATTCAGTGGTAGCAAAACAAAAATAAAAAGGGAAAGCCATGGGAAAGTAAAGTAAAAGAATGGCACAAACTATCAGAGGTATAAGTTCTGATTTACCATCTGTAGGGAAGCAAGATGATTTTTCTAGCAGCATGAGAGAACAGTAGACACAAACTCATTAGGAATCCAGGAACTGTAAGAGGTCCCTGGGGTTATCAAGTCTTACCAAAGGTTATCAAGCACCAATCTGTTGCCACTGTAGACCATCAAAGAACAGATATGGGACCTACTCTGAACTCAGAACAAGCTGCAGAAGAAAAGGACCTCACTGTCCCCAACAGACCTGATGAACTCCAACATTGACAACTACATTTATTCTCTTAGAGAGCAGATCTTATCTGGGGCTCATCAGCTTAGTACTGATGATCACAAGAAGAACTATCAGCACCTCTGTTGCTTTGCTTACACTGGCAGTTGGCAGTGTAGGTGCTTTTGAGGGTTTCTGGCCAATCAAACACGAAGTCACAAAGAAAATGTCCTTGAAGGAGGTGCACCTTGGTGTGAGAGCAAGAAATTGTAAGTCTTGGATGCTGTATTCTGCTCTGATCCTTTGCTATTCTGAAAATGTCGTAACTTTCTCTGTGTCTCACCTTCCAACACCAGTCAAAAAAATTATACAATAGCTGATGAACAGGAATTACCTTGATGTATGTTCCCCAGTTATGGGCTTCTCAACCCAGAAGCCAGAGAAAACTGCATAGCACAAGCAACAAAATTATTCAATGAATAAAAGTGATCCTGTGAACTCAAATCAGCAACAAATATTTTCTTTACATTGTTTAATCTACAGTAATTCTAAAGCATCTGTTGCGTCCACCTGCCTGAAGCATGTCTCCTACTCTTGTCTTGAACTTCTCCTGCCAACTCCTTGGAGCAGAGACTGCAATTGTGTATTAAGAGGCTGTGACATGATAAATGATGAAGTACTGTCTCTAGGTATTGTTGTTATACAGCTACATACTACTGCTACTACTAATGGATTGGTGGGTTTGAATCCTAACTTTTGTTTCTAGAAGGTTAAGAAGCATGGATGCTATCTGTGATAGCATGACAATTTACCAGAAAAAATTTGAGTCTTCTTCATTTAGGATTTGAGAATTCAACATTTCTTTTCTCCAGAGGTTTGAAACAAAACCGGAGAAAACTCATACATTTCTCTAGGAGGGGGAGTTGCAGATCCTAGGAAGTCTGTGATTCCTCACTCAGAGGCGGACTCAAGGCGAATGCAGAATAGAAGTGGCAAAATTAAAAGAACTAAAATCCTGGTAAAACAGAAAAGCCTTGACTGAGCTTTGTTGAAATTTAAAGTTCATTCCTGTGAAACCCTTGAATTTCCATGAGTTTAGTTGTATTCTAACGAAAAAGATGCTGTCAGACTTGCATCACTAATTTCTGTTTATAAAAATATTAAGTACTACTCTATAGTGACAAAGCACAGCTAGAAACCTGCCTCCTTGCTGTATTAACTCAAGACACAGTCCCAAAATAGATAATATGGGAAAAACTTAAAAACTCCAGCATGAATAAATGGCGATAGCCCAGTGACCACAGGCATGCTCACTCAGAATGACAGGTCTCAAATACACACTCATCCACAGAACACCACACAGAGTCACAGAACATTATGGGTTGGAAGGGATCTTGAGTGATCATCCAGTCCAATCTTCTGCCTGAGCAGGTTCACGTAGAGCAGGTTACATAGGAATGCATCCAGGTGGGTTTGGAATGTCTCCAGAGGAATCTCCACAATCTCCCTGAGCAGCCTGTTCCAGGGCTCTGTCACCCTTTCAGTGAAAACTGTTTCTCCTCATGTTCACATGGAACCTCCTCTGCTCCAGCTTGCACCCCATAGCTCCTTGTCCTGTCATTGGACATCCCTTAGCAGAGCCTGGCTCTGTCCTCCTGACACTGCCCTTCACATCTTGATAAACATGAATGAGTTACCCCTCAGGCTTCTCAGCTCCAAGCTAAAGAGTCACAATTCCTTCAGCCTGTCCTCTGCAGGGAGATGTTCCACTGGCTTCAGCATATTTGTGGCTCTGTGCTGGACTTTTTTGAGCAATTCCTTGAGGTCCTTCTTGAACTGAGTGGCCCAGAAATGGACACAGTATTCAAAATTCTGTGAGGAAAATCATTCATTGTCTCAGTACCAATCACAGAATCGCAGGATGTCAGGGGCTGGAAGAGACCTTGAAAGATTATCCAGTCCAACCCCCAGAGCAGGATCACCTATACCAGATCACACAGGAAATGTCAGAGTATGTTAAATCCGGTAGAAATATAAAAAACATAATTTAATAATGATACATAAGATTTTAAAGGGGCTTCAAGATTACAAAAAGGCTTCAGAAGTTTGTAGCTTTTGATGGAGAGAGCCATAACCTTATGTTAGGGACAAGGTTGTCCCTCTTGGCTCTATCTTCTGCATGTTTCCTCAGATGACATTCTCCGTATGGCTAACATTTCTGCTGAACAATTAATGCATGTTGCCAATTTGTCAGATGTATTGGAGTTACAGCCAAAGTTTCAAAAGATTATTCCCAAGTTACCTGAACAAAGGCACTTATGTGTTCTTGCAATGATATATCACAATAATAAAGGTGCTCACACTGGATTTATAAAATAGCATTAATATATCTAAGTCTTATATGGAACCTTTAGAGTTATTCAAAAGTTTCAGAAGAGAAAATAAAATTTGGAGGGAGGGAAGAATCTATCATAGGTATATTAATATGTTCATTTAATATGTGCAACATAAAGAAGAGCTCATAAGTGGCCTGTTTAGGAAAGGAGTATATAAGGCAAGGACTGGTCAAGCTTACTAAAATCTATGCAGTACTGAGGAACAGGAAACACTAAACAATATTCTGAACCTATCCTGTGATTAGAAATGTTCTACCACACTTGCAAGCAGAATCTGTCCCATTTTATAGACTGATAGAACAATGTGAAGTGCAAACTAATTTTTTCCTTCCATTCAGTCTGAAAATACCTTCAGCTCAATGACCCCAAATCCTGTGTGCAAGTGAATGGCAGGAGCATGTTTAGGGGAGAAAAGAGAGGACAGACATCTGGTCTCAATCCAAGAAAAATCATGTCTCTGCTGTATGTGAAGAAGATAGACTTGTTCTAGAAATTGTGTCTCAGAGGATGCAAGGATGGGCTCACTTCTCATGTAGCTGCATATACAGTCTGACCTGAAGAATGACAAAGGGATTCCTATGGAAACCTTGTCTCCAACAAAGATGTCTGAAGCTGGAGAACTCCTCCAGGACTTTGTTCTACCAGCCTTAAAATCAAACTCAGTGTCAGAGGATGTAGTACACAGGGCACATATATCAAGAGCAAACCTACCTCTAGTAGCATGGTCACAGTGAAAGGGAGAAACTGAGCTAGAACTCTTAAAATAATCTCTAGACTTTGCCTTCAACCATTGCAGCTTCCTTTCATTTATTATTTTTCTCACTATTCTGAACAGTGACACACTTTTTAAACTTATGAAAATGGTGTCGACAAAGCCAAAGTGAAAGGTGCAGCCGAATGAAGTAGCAGCATGAAACTAGTAAAGGCCAAGCTAATGGGAGTTTATTGTAGCAGTTATTGATTCGTAGTTGCTGACCACTGGGAATAAAATATAGACAACAAGTGTGCCACTTAAAACTGACTAGGTGTGCCATTTACCCATTGATTGGAGGGAATTAAATCAATGGTTCGGGCTCTGCTCCACAACCGTAACACCACAGACAGAGAAGTATATTCCAACAAGGCAATAATTAAATAGATTCTTCCGTTGTTATAGCCCCATGATGATCTGAGCAGTTTTGGTTCTGAGTAATGAGCCCATGTAATCACAACCCATTAAAAAAATTGGCAATCTATAATTTAGATCATTTCGGTGCAGATGTCAAAGCACAGAAGTTAATGTTAACTTAGGATATGTAATAAACTTAGGCGATGATAGTCCTGTGTAGTTATCTTCCTGAGATCTGCCTCCTATTAGCAAGGCAAGCGCTGGGGAGCAAGGCTGACCCTTGCATCTTGGGGAAGATAAAAGGCTGGAGAAATTGAGAAGAGGCTATTATTCTGCTGTTTGCTTTCTGTTGACAGAAGGTTAGTGAGTTCAAAGGGAAGTCTGTAGAGACAAAAGTTCATTTCTCTTGTTGTAAGAGACTCCCAGGTCCTTCCCACTTCTCTGCAATGGTTCGCAATGAAAAAATGTAAGAGTGGTTTAGGCACTTAAAGACTTCTTGTAAGTGTAGGAAAACTACTTTTCAAATTAAATTCAAGTACTTAGATGCAATCCACCAGCACAGCAAGCACTGTAAATAATACTTATATAGAGTGGGTTTAATGAGTCATATATCAAAGAACTAGAAATACCCACCTCAAACAGACCCCTCATAATAACCTCTAAGCTCAGTGGCTGAGCTGTTTACACTAAAGGCCATTCATTATGCATGTCCTAGCAGTGAACAATAGAAATATTATGCTGAAAAGTTGAGTAAATCTATCCCACCTTTCACCAATACCTTCATGAACCAATGAATCCATGGGGATGGATGGCATTAGTCCACAAAGGATTGCAAAAACAGGCACCATTGTTAGACCAACAATACATTACTGATAACCGAGTGGAGGCATAGCATAAAGGAACATGTCATTACTGAAGGTGAAGAAAAGAGAAGTGTTCTGCAAACACGTGTAGAGGAAAGAATATGCTTTCTGTGCTTCTCACTCGTGGTTAAAGTGTAACTGACTTTCACATTTAAGCAACAGCTTCCTAAATATAGCTTTGGCAAACATCTGCCTTTCTTTCACTTTCCTGTCTGGTTTTGGAAAGAATTCTGACCAATGGTAAGAAGAGGAATTTAAAATTAAGTGTAGGACGCTTGAAAAATTGAATCTGTTTTGAAGCTCTGTCTTACTTGTAGTGGATGATGTAGCCTGAAGGCCAGCAATGGCTGCAGTTGAAAGGGGAGAAGAGATAGGCGAAGGACAGAGAGATGGTGATAAAGGGAAAAGATGATATTAAAACACCTGAATGGATGCCTCTTGTTAATACAAGAGCATCCCTCACTGGCCAAGAGAAGGCAATGACCTGGAAAATTTTTTACCTCTCTTTTGGGTGAAATACTAGTCCTGAAATCACCAAAAGCAGAAGCATATTAAAGTGTAAAAAAATGTATTAAGGAAGCATGGGTGGTGTCTGAGGGGTTACAGTGAGTAATTTCTCTGTCTCATATTTGTGCCTCACACTTTGCATGTGTTTATGTCTGTATCAAAAACAGAAAACACATGAATGCAGTATTTCCTTATAGATAACACCACACTGAAATGTAGAGAAAGTGAGTGAGCATGCAGTTGTTTCTATTTCATCCAAATTACATAAATTTGTTCTTAAATGTTACCTTTACTTAAATCAAATAATCTGGTAATGATATAGCATGGTCTAGATTTTGACAGTTCCCATGGAAGAATATTAAAGCACTGAAAGTATTTGTAACAGCACTTCTTATGTTTTAGTGTAAGTATTCTGCAAACAAGGTGTATACACACATCCCACATTCTCTATTTCTAGTCTGGAGGCAGGAAAATGGAGATAAAGCAGAAACAAGAATCACAGAAACATTCAGGTTGGAAAAGATCACCAAAATTCAGCATCACCAAGTCCAATCGATACCCCTACTCTACAAGATTCGCTCTAAATCATATCACCAAGCACCACATCCAAACAACTTTTAAACACATCCAGGATTGGTGACTCAACCACCTCTCTGGGCAGCACATTCCAGTGACTGACCACTCTTGCTGGGAAAATTTTTACTAATATCCAGTCTAAACCTACCCAGCCACAGCTTGCATCCATTCCCTCTTGTTCCATCGCTATTTACCTGTGAGTAATACAGAAATACAGATATAAAGGGCCTCACTGTCCAGTCATGCTTGGCACCTTACAACTGGGTGTCAGTGGGTCAATGGGACAGAGTCTAGTTGGTGGCCTGCCTATACTGGGGGTCCCTCAAGAGTCAGTACTAGGAGCAGTACTGTTCAATATATTAATCAGTGGCCTGGATGAGGGCACAGAGGGCACTGTCAGCAAGTTTGCTGATGACACCAAACTGGGAGGAGTGGCTGAAACTCCCTCTGGCTGTGATGCCATTCAGCTACACCTGGACAGGCTGGAGAGTTGAGGAAGAAGGAAATGGAATTGAATGCCACAAGAACAAGTCTAGTCTTCCATCTGGGAAAGAACAACCACAGGGACCTATATAGGCTGGGGACTGACCTATTGGAGAGCAGCACAGGGTAAATGGACCTGGGTATCGTGGTGGACTGAAGGATACCTATGAGCCATCAATGTGCTCTTGTGGCCAAGAAGGCCAATGGCAGCTTCAGGTGGATTAGAATGGTTGTGGTTAGTAGGTGGAGAGAGGTTCTCCTCCCATTCTACTCTGCCCTGGAGAGGCCTCATCTGGAATATTGTGTCCAGTTCTGGGCCCCTCAGTTCAAGAAGGACCTCAGGGAACTGCTTGAAAGAGTCCAGCACAGAGCCACAAAGATGCTGAGGGGAGTGGAACATCTCCCTGCTGAGGCCAGGCTGAGGGAGTTGGGGCTCTTTAGCTTGGAGCAGAGGAGCCTGAGGAGTGACCTCATTTGTGTTTATAGTGACGTGAAGGACAAGTGTCAGGAGGATAAAGACAGGCTCTGCTCAGTGATGTAGGACAAGGGGCAATGAGTGCAGGCTGGAGTAGAGGAGGTTCGATGTGAACATAAGGAAAAACATTTTTTGTCTGTAAGAGCAACAAAGCTCTGGAACAGGCTGCTCAGAGAGGTTGTGGAGTCTCCTATATTTCTGTGTGACTTCCTCTAGGTGGATCCTGCTCTGGGAGGAGGGTTGGACTCAATGAACTTTCAAGATCCCTTCCAACCCCTAACATTCTGTGATTTTATGAACTACATTGGAAAGGCAAAGTCCATGGCTAACAGAGTTTATAACGTAATTTGGGACTAACTTTAAGTTACATTAGACTTCTTGACTGCAGTACACCCCTCTGCCATTTATATCTATTGGACATATATGCTGAAAGCGAACATAAAGTAACCACATCTTACTCAAATGTCATACACCCCTTAAGTGAAAATTAACTAGGTTCTCTGTTTATTACAGTGGGGCTTGGTAGACCTCCTTGGGTTCAGGGTGAGTTGGTATTTCTTTATGAACCCCTTTATGAAATTTTTCAGTGCTTTATAGCTCAGCCATTAAATTTTGCTCCAGGCTGAAGCTTCTCACAAAAGGTTTAATTCTAGGAGGGTTTTTATTTTTTTTTTCAGTAATATATTTTCAAAGAGATCTCTTTGGTCATTTTTAAAACATAGAGTAGAAGAAAAAAAAAAGTTAATTGGTTTTAGGATGTCTTTGGGGCTCTCCATAATTCAGAAACAACTTAGAGCCGGCCATTTTTTGGTGTTTGTAAACTATTTGTACTCAAACATTTTATTGCATTTCGAATATACATGTCTATAAATAAGTAGTCCTATACCTTCTTTGTAGCTACTATAATTTGTTTTTCACTCCCATGGGCTGAAATCCTGCTTGTCTAACTCATGCAGAGTAATCCATATCGAGCATGACAACCAGTTCTAGGCCTTTGTTACTAGAGATAAAATTCTAGAAAACTAAAGCTTTGTTTCATTTAATTGTCCCATTTTAGGATGTGTTGTGCATTTGACATAGAATTTCAGTGGTGTTGATTGTTGCACAGCACTTTTATGTTTGTGCTGGAATGATTTCCTGCCCTGGCCACACTGGCATTTTAATTCCAGTTCTAAGAAGATGAGCTTGGAAAATGAGTTTGGAAGACAATCTTAGCAGCAGCACTACCTAAACCCGTTCCTGCTCAAAGTGCCCTGCTGCTAATGATTTCTTCATGTTTCAGGCTCCTGGTGTAAGAGAAGGTTACAGCTTGAATGTTTAATAGCAACCTCCTTATATGTGACTAGCAGAAGAAAACTGAGAGACAGCTAGTCCTTGTGAGTATCGGTGAGCTTCACAGGAAGAAAAGCAGGACTGACATTCAATCTCTGCATGCTGTCTGAGCTTCCCCACATGATTTCTACCAAAGAGCTATAAATGAAATCAAGAGACATTTGCAAAACCATATCCACTTGAGAAGTTGAGAGCAAGAAGTTGTGAGAGCTGTATCAATAATCTCCACTGGGCTGATTTTTGGCTGTGGATCTTATGAGCTGTGACACCCCAACAGCACTCTCTGCTGTCCCAGTCCTGGTGCAACCTGTACGTCTCTCCCTCTCTGGTTCCATTAGGGCCATAAGCTAGTTTTAGTGCAGAAATCAGCTTTTTTTAAATGTTTTTGTTTCTTTTCACTCATCTAGGAGCCAACCAAGGCCTATTTTCAACTGGCCTTCCCTACCTAGAGCCCTTCTCCTCTGAGAACCAACTGGCACCCCACTCAAACCATTATATCTCCCCATCCTTCCTCAGTCTTCCTGCAACTGCCACAGCTCCTTTCAAAAGCTCCACTTTCCTTTCTCTCTGTTTAACACCTTTTCCTTTCAAAATCTCCCTAGGTTAGTCCCACACTCTCAGCTGAAATAATCGGTGCACCACTTTTTAAGTGCTGATCCAGACAATAACAAGTTGGAGGCAGTGAAGGCTGTCCATGTCTGTAGTTGTCATGATCTGACTTCATTTATCACACAGCAACTGGTATGTCGCATGCAAAGTGTGCACTCTGTATCCTGCCAGACCTACAACACTGCAGCTTGATGGGAGGAGATGCCCTGCAAGCATGAGTCCAAAGCTGTTGTACACCTTACACCTAAGGGTGATCCTGAACTCAACCAAAGTAGGAGTGTTAGTTACACTTACGGCAGTTAGCATTGTGGTGCACATCAAGTGGTTAACACAACATGATTGATACCAAATTAAAGGAAGCATCAACGAGGAAGTTTCTTGGAATTTATGATAAAAGAAAAAACAGATGTTTATAAAAGGAAGGGGAAAAAAATAAAGAAATTAACTTTCACATTCTCTAATTTTGGTAAACCCCAGGAGCAAAATTCAAGTTTGAGCAGGAAGAAATACCTCCTGTATATTAAACTAAGATTTATTAGCATTGTTAGGACACCCAGCATAAATGCAAACCCGTGCTTTACCTATAAACTTAGACTTCTATTAGATTTATATATCCTAGAGCTGAATCTTTCTCTAAAAGCAACGCTTCAGGCCATGTCCCCATCTAGTAGATTCTTTCTGTGTAACAGCTCTAATATATAGCTCTTCCCATCCACTAATCATGGCACATCTTGATTACTGCAACATTCCTTTCTCCGGCCTTGACAAAAGCAATCATCCTCATGTCCATTAAGAATATGCCTGGCAAAAATTATTTTCTAGCCTGTTTCTTTTAACCATTTCACTCCCTCTTCTCATTTTCTTCTGTTGGCAACCTTTCTGTATTACATCAAATACAAAACTACTTGTTATTTTAGGGGAACATCACAGCTGATCTCACTCACACTTCCTATCAGCTTTTCTACATTAATGAGTTGTTTACTCCTGTCTGGCCTATTAAAATTTCAAACAAATGCTTTTATGGTTTGTCCCATAGGTTATTCTCACAGTCTTCAAAACAAAACATTTTTGTGGTAAAAAAATAAATATCATTTCAGCGCTGTTCTTCAAACTTCTCCTTAAAACGTTCTTTACCCAGGAAAAGTGGAAAAACTTGCCAGTGGGTAAACTCACGGCACACTGAGACCACCATCTAACATGCTGACCTATACTGTCTCTTGGTTTCCCTGAAGTACCCTCAGTTATGTCTGCAGCCATATGTTGTCTCTTGTCTTGGGCTCAGATGCATAATCAAATTGCCACAGCTAAATGAGTACCACGTGTTAGCTGAGCCAAAGTAGTCATTTGCATAGTTTTAAGCCACAGTGCATGCGAGTTAAAATGCACTAATTCAAACCTCACTGAAATGGGTTTGAGAACATAAGTTTACATTACAACAGCTAAGAGTACGCGTGCAGCAAATCATCGTTGCAACTTGTTAGGCCATTCCAACTTAATGTGTCTAGAGTTTTACATATTTTACTATGTTTGGGGGTTTTGTCGTATATTCATGCAGCATTTAGAGGTTTACGAGAGCTTCTAGGGTTTACTACTGTGGAGGGAGTAACTACAAGAAATGATATAGCTTTATGTTGTACTACGTAAAGACAATGCTGTTACATAAGCAGACAGATGCATTATTTGTGAAGCGGATCTGGTTTTGTTCTTATGACAGTTCCCTGCTGTAGGGTGTTTCTCAAGAGCTGATAACACATTATCGCATTGTTCAGAGGTCAAAAGTTTCTCCACTCAAAGTCATTTTGACCACATATTTGACTTCCATATCTCACTCTCTCCTGTCTTGGAAATATTTTTCCCTCATTCTTCTTCAGTACCTAAACCACATCTTCAGTATACTTTCTCCTTCCCTTCACCATTTTTTCCTTCTTATTTGTAGCAGCAGTTCTACAGGGAAAGAAAAACTGAAGAAGTGTTTTCACCTGCTGAAGCTCTTGAGAGTTGGTACTGCCCATGAGACAACATAGCAATTTGCTGGAATGAAAAATAATAACAACAACAACAACGATGAAAGCAAAACCACACAAACATTTTAAAATCTTTTTGTATTGGAATTGCCACTGTTTGGGACTGAGTTGTAATCCTAAAGTCACAAAATATTGTGTGACCGGGACCGTACCAATAAATACAAGTACGTTCTGTCACTTGTGATCCTGGCAAGGACAGAGGCAGAAGATGAAAATATGTCTAAACAGGAGCTACTAAATAATTTGAAAATATTAAAGGAGAAGCTTCTTTTTTTTGTCAATGAAAACAATATATAATTGTTATGCTTCCATTCTCCCATTCTGTAACGTGCAACCTTCCAGCACTTCTGCCTGTTGTATCTCCTTCTTGTTTGCCTGCTAAAGCCTCCAAAGTGCCTGCAGCAGGAATCATAGACTGCAGTGATATAAAGCAGTACATCTTTATACACAATCCAAGTGGCCAGGGAGAGATGAGAAAGTTAATGATTCATCCCTTGATGAGCTGAAGAAGATATGAAATGGCATATTGGTTTTTAAATAAAGAATTCCCTCCATCAGCAATACAAGCTTGTACAAGCAGCTATCAAATACAATTCTTAGAATTGCTAAATATCCCTGGAATACAAGTCCAGCTGAAAAGTAATATTAAAACATGCACTCTCTTAAATTGTTTAGCCAGAAAATGCAACCAGAGATTCCAAATGCCTGAGGAAAAACGTAGAGACCCATGCTCAATTTCAAACACTCTCAGAGACAAAATAATTAATTTTCTCTGCAATCTAGTGAAACAAACACCTAACCCTGTGAAAAACTAAACAAAACAAAAAACTAAAGGAGCAGTTGAAAAGAAAATAGGGAGAATGAAATAAGAGAGGAATCAGCCTGGCAGCGTGGTTAAGTGATATTTTTCATGAATGTGGTAATCAGTAGATTTAAAGACTGATCCAGCTTCTACTGAGCTTCACAAAATTACCTTAGAAGATCCAAGCATCATTCTCAGACTCAGGGAGTACTTAATCATTACATACCTATGTAATTGCATAGTACATGTAGTTTAGGTGAAGAATGAAAGACTGTAAGGTTTGCTATTGAGGATTTTTTTCCAATGTTACTGTCTAAATACAGTGATGAAACAAATATTGCAAGAAGACAAACTAAACCATTGGCATTCCTGCAAATGGAATAACTAAATGCTACTAATGATGCCACTGTGGATTTCTATATTAAAAAAAAAAAAAAACCAAACTTGAACACTAAAATGCATCTGCTTTGAAAATAGCTTTGCTGCCATGTGCTTGTCTTTTTTCTACTGTTGCTATAATTGCAAACAGAGCCAAGCCAAATTCAGGCCTGATTAACAGCTGACCTTTGGCTAGTATTTTGCAACAAGGAAAAGAGGAGTTACAACCTGAAAAGCATTGAGCAGTAAGGCTACAAACTATAACTATCCCTTTTACTATTTCCTTTACCTACTTCACTATGCACTTTGACTATTTGGTCCTCTTAGCATTCTCAGACAGGCTTGCAGTCATTGGGCTAACCCACTGTCATCATAGTTGTTTTGAGATGTTCTAGCTTATTGAAGATGCCATGGAGAAGGGTATGACACCAGAGGCTCAGAGGTCTAACAGGACAACCTGGATTATCTAAAATGACACTAAATGGCTGTTTAAGCAAGTGAATTGACACTTAAAGTCAACAGCAAAATACCTACTGATATCAAAATAGGTTCATTGCATTCACAGATTGCACTGTGTTGGAAGGAACCCTCAAAAGTCATCTTCCCCTTCAGTCAGCAGGGACATCACCAACTAGATCAGGCTGCCCAGAACCACACTGAGGCTGATCTCGAATGTCTGCAGGGACAGATCTGGATAGGGCCTGTTCCAGTATTTCAACACACTCATTGTAAAGAACTTCCTCCTTATGTCCAACTTAAATCTTCCCTGCTCCAGTTTCAAACTGTTGCCCCTTGTCCTGTCACTACAAGCCCCTGTGAACAATCCTTCCCTAGCCTTCCTGCATTCTCTCACTGGATAACTACAAAGCACCAGAAAGCAATTTCTGATCTAAGGCATACATCAGTCCTGCACAACTGGGGCTAGCTGGGCTATAATAGTGACAGTATTGGGTTTTGGAGCTGAATTTGAAGCAACATAACCTTCATCATGCTGTGATGAGCATGGGTACCTAGGCCCATACTGAAAGTCTGCACCTTACCTAGTCTGTGTAGCGCTTTCTGACTGAACCAATGAGCTTGGATAAGATCTGGTCCTCTCACTTGTGTTCTGTTCAAATCATGAGAAAAGAATGGGCGTCTCATCAGGGTAGAGACTTAGTACAGACACCATCAGAGACTTTCATATTGCACAGTCTGACCCACAGTCAGCAGGACATGGGTTACTTTTACATGCCCCTAACATGGCACTGATTTATTTTATTTTGCATTTCTCGTATTACCATTCCTGTCCCAAGATGCAACTAGATACAAAATTTAATTATTCCAAATTTTTGAAGCCTGATAAATAAATAAACAAACCTGGGCCCGGCACTCCCAAATTTTAATAACTTTTACATTTAAATATTTATTCTGTAGCAGCTACCATCCACATAGCAGGCTGAGAGATGTTCCTAGATCTCAAGGACCACATCCTTAGAAGCATTGAGATCTAGATCCTTCCAGCTTTATCAGTATTCCCCTGGAGGAGGAGGAGAAAGTAGCTTTGGCTTTTTCAGTGGTTGATTTATATTCTGAGGTGTGGGCAATCTTATTATCTTCCACACCAGTTCACCTAGGTCTGTTTGTATTTTAAGCGACAACCCCTCTAATTACAGTTTTACATTTTTTCTAAGATTCTAAGCCAATTTATTTCTACAGAAAACTGTATCTTTGAATTGTGAAAATCACTCCATAAATTCTGAGTTAGAACAGTCAAGGTCTGATACCTTATCTGTGCTCTTACTGTGTACAAGGTCACATCATCAGCATGTAGATGTACAGAATATTTCATGAACTACGCAGCGTCGACAGGTCATTAATAAAAACTGCAAAAGTAAAAGCCCTCTAATTAGCTCCTGAGGTAACTTCGCATGTAACATTTTCACCTCAGATTCAACACCATTAAACAAAATGACTGGTGTTTGCTCTCTAATGTAGCCAGAGAACCATTCTACTGTAGTTAAACTCAGCCAAATTGAGGGAAACTTACATAGCAATATGTTGTGATTTATTGGATCAAAGGCCACAGTCAAATCAATATAGATAGTTCCAGCATAAAAAATTATAATGTATGTCTATAACAATATCAAGGTTACCTTGAAAAGAGCAATGTAGCAGGCCAAAAACATGACTAAACCGAGGTCAATACATTATCTTTGAAAGGAACACTCATTAATTTTTGAGCAATTGGGAGAAAACACAAATAGGTTATAATTAGGGCAGTACAACAGGGTTACTATAACATCGTTTCAAATGGTCGGTTATCTGAAATTGGAAAGTAGATATTATAATAAAGATCCAGCAACAGGTTTGAGAAGATCTTACAGAAGGTATTTAAAGAAACACAGGGTAATGTTCCCAAAGGCTATAACACTGACTAGGAGGTGGACTGTGAGCAATAAAGCCTCATTTCATTCGGACTTGGTTTCTCCACTGCAGTAGAGATGACTGAAGCGGCTGAAGGGATATTTTCATGAGCATTTTGTAAGGCAAGGTAAAGCTAAGCAGATAGGTGTTATCAGATACAACAGGAATGTGGAAGGCAAAAATTAGAGTTTGACCCATCAGCTCTCCATATGAAAACCAAAATGCTTTTCATATAGGAAGGGAGGAATGCAAGATTAACTGGGTGATGCTGGCTGGACTGAAAACAATAAATTCCTATTCCTGCATTAAGTGCTTGTGATTAGGAACAGCTTGCTAACCACAAATTAAATGCTCTAAGGTCTCCAAGGCTGCACCTCTGCTAGGAAATAAAACAAGCCAAAGACATGCTCAAAACACCAGCAGGCAACATGCCTCTCTGTTATCAACAGCTTTGGCCCAGTAGCATATCCCATCTGATATCCAGATACACTTCATGGGGTAGCATGTGGAAGAACTATTACTTATGGCCAACATAAATTGGCCTGTTTTATTTACCAGTTTAGGTGTGGCCTTTGAGTCCAATCGAGCTAAGCAGACAAAGCAACATGTTCCCTGTGTGGAAAGAGTTCTCTGATGCAAATAATACCTTTGGTAAATGTCACCCTTTCTTTTGTTTGCAAATTGCCAGGGAGCAATTTTTCATTGACGTGTTTGTTATTTGATCCTGTCTGATAAATAGGTTGAGGGGGGGAGATATTACAGTCCATGTTCTGGGGTTTTTTTGAGGAGCTTACTTGTTATGGCTTGCTATTTGATATTTCTAGCAGTTGGTCACTCAAGATACTTTGCATTGTGTTGTTCTTTGGTTTTGTTTTTGTTGTGGTGTTGGGGGGTTTTGTTTTGTTTTGTTTTGTTTTTGTTTTTTCTTGAAAGAAAGAGATTAATGAGACTTTGAGGTGGCCAGACAAACTAATCCAAGTGTGGAGAGTTCAGCATGCGTACCCATGAATTACATTATGTGCCATAGAATCATAGAATCAGTCAGGGTTGGAAGGGACTACAAGGATCATCAAGTTCCAACCCCCCTGCCATGGGCAGGGTCACCCTACCCTAGATTAGGCCGGACAGATCCTCATCCAGCCTGGCCTTAAACACCTCCAGGGAAGTGGCCCCAACCACTCCCCTGGGCAACCTGTTCCAGGGCCCATAACTATCTTGTAAGCTTAAAGTCTGCAATGTTAAAGGTATACAAGGTGTTTTACACCAGTATCTAAACTCGCATAACAAGCTGACAGTTGAAAACTTCACTGTGATGTAGTGGAGATACTAAAACTGAAATTAATGTCAGCTTATAATAACAGTAAATTTTGAGACCTTCCCACCAGAAAACTTGAAATTTTTGAGGTTTCATGGCTTTTAAATCTCATAATCCTTCTAAAACATAGCATGAGAGAAGCTCAGACCAAAGTTTTCACCTTCCCTTCAGAAGGGCAAGTTGCATTTCAGAGTCTCTCTGTCTCTGCAGAAAAGATGCTGAAGGGAGGCATCATTGCTCTCTATATCTACATGAAAAGAGATTGTAGCTAGCTAGGTGCCGATCTCTTCTCTGTAACAACAAGTGATAGGATAAGAGAAAATGGCTCCAAGTTGCACCAGGTGAGGTTTAAGTTGAGTACTAGAAGAAACTTATTCACTGAAAGGCTTCTCAAACATGGAAATAGGCCCCCCAGGGAAGGGGTTGAATCCCCATCCCTGGAGGTATTTGAAAACTCAGAGATGTGGTTCTAAGGAACAGAGTTTAGCACCACAATTGGAAGGGATATATAATGATTGGAATCTATGTCTGTAGCAGTCATCAGAAATACTAAAGTCTAGAAATAACAGTAGAAGGTTATTCACTAAACTCTTATTTTAAATTAAGAGATGGTATCACAGAATCACACAGTTAGGGGTTGAAAATTAACTGGAGAGATCATCCAGTGCAACCCCACTGCCAGAGCAGCATCACCTAGAGTAGGTCACACAGGAACGCACTCAGATGGGTTTGGAATGTCTCCTGAGAATGACACTCCACAACCTCTCTGAGAAGCCTGCTCCAGGGCTCTGGCACACTCACAGTAAAAAAAAAAAAAAAAGTTTTTCTTTATGTTCACATGGAACCTCCTCTGTTCCAGCTCGTGCCAATTGCCACTTGCCCTATCACTAGACATTACTGAGCATAGCCTGGATCCATCCTCCCAACAGTTACCCTTCACATCCTTATAAACATGACTGAGGTCAGCCCTCAGACTCCTCTTTTCCAAGCAAGAGCCCCAGTTCCTTCAGCTTTTCCTCAAAAGGGAGGTGTTCCACTCCCTTTATCATCTTTGTGGCTCTGCACTGTGCTCTCTCAAGCTGTTCCTAAGATTCTTCTTGAATAGTTACTCCTTGACATGCAGAAGTCTTTCCTTAATAAACTTTCTTTAGATAGTGACTAGTATAGAGGTAGTAGCACAGATTTTTGCACAAGCAAATGAGTAAGAGCTATACCCTGCAGGCAGTTCCCATGCTTCTGTGTCTCCATGACTTTGGCTGCCCTTCCAGATCCAGCATAGGTGTGTCTGCCCACACAAGAACAAGCTCCAAGGTGGCATCTTAAACACATCAAAACTCATTACCTAAAGAGGTGGTCAGCCATGGTTTCTGTCCTCAGATTCTGTTAATCTGTACTAAATTTAACTGAGGAAGAAAGGCTTAGAAGCTTCAGCCCATCAGTCAGCTCTATTTTTTGCAGATGTATTTTGATTTTGGTGGCTGGCTGACAAATACACATCTGTATTTCCTCCAAATGTTGTTTGAGAGGCACTGTCAGTGCTTTCTAGTCAAATGAAAGTACTGTTCTAGAAAAGTAAACTAAGTGCCAACTCAAAAGCTGATTAAAAATGATGTAAAAAGAAATTGTAAATTGTTACTGAAAAACTAGAGACATGCACTAAGACTATAATCTCTTTCACTGAACAGCTTTTTTTTCCTTCTGGAGCTACCGAGATCCAGGGATCCTCAGTGTGACTGTTTCACTTCAGAGACATTCTTGCATGCCGTGTTGCCCAAACTGGACAGCTGATTGATTGCCATGGCTCTCATTTCTGCTTTAATCGTGGAGATTATTAAAGAAAAGTGCCTATGGATTGGAAAGATTTTGAGTAAGATGTGTGGAGCAGATGCAGAAGCATTGCAACACTGAGATTTAGCTATAGGAGGCAGTAAAACTAATGGGAATAGATTAGGTGGGAGTAACATCTCAGCTGGTATTTGTTTGGGTTTTTTTGTGGGGTTTTTTTTTGGGAGGGGGGGTTTCTTTTGTTTGTTTGCCTGTTTTGGATTGAGTTTGTTTTGGATTTTTTGTTGGGTGTTTTTTTTTGGTTGGTGTTTGGAGCGTTGGGTTTGGTTGGGTTTGGTTTTATGGTTGGCTTTTCTTTTCTTTTTGGGGTGGTGTGCATTTTTTGTTTGTTTGGGGGTTTGTTCATTTTTTTTTGCCTTGGTTTGGGTTTTTTTTCAGTTTACTTCAAAGTATTGCAGCTACTGAATACCGCAGGCCAATTCTCTTCCTCTGTAGGAGCTGAGTCCAGCTAGAAAACACAGCATTTGATCCAACAGAAATATGCAAATAAAGATCTACACTCTTAATATGTGGAAGAAAATATTGCGTTGTTCTCTTCACCTGAAATGTAAGC
This sequence comes from Psilopogon haemacephalus, assembly GCA_013396835.1. Classification (NCBI taxonomy): domain Eukaryota; kingdom Metazoa; phylum Chordata; class Aves; order Piciformes; family Megalaimidae; genus Psilopogon; species Psilopogon haemacephalus. Next base: position 209,035 of record VWZI01007901.1, read on the forward strand.
CTTCATGGAAATCCAATGATCTTATTTAGTCCATAGATTAAGATCTCAGCAGAAATGTAATAAAATTACAATAAAGATTATGTATCAATAAGGTATCAGTTGTGTATAAGGATGAAGCATTCCAGTCATAATTAAATTTAAAATCTAATTATAATTTGAGGAGTCCTTTTAATTACATTGCCATATTTGGCTTTTGTAGGAAGATGATTGCTATAGCATCTTTTATCTGCAATTTTCCTTTAATTAAAAAATGTAAATAAATCAAAACCATCTACTTGAAATATTTACATCTTAAATGAAAACAAACAAAAAGCAGAGGAATTTCTCCATCCAAGTCGTATCTAATGAATCATACCTAGGTGCATTTCTTTCGTAATAAAGTGGTGAAATTTATGTTATTACTTTATTCTTTCACATAACCAGAAATGGCCAAATTATTTTGACCAATAGAGAAAGAAAAAAAACAAAAACAAACAAACAAACAAAAAACCTTCCTCAAAGCAAAGACTTTCAGACAAGAAAGTTATCAAACCTTTGCTTTTTCAAAGGATGTTGGGACTGTAGGGAATCATTGAAAAGCTGCTGGACGCTTCCCTACACTGCACTCCTTCAGCCAGTCCCACCAGACTCAACTGTTCAATAGCACAGCAATTTTGTGTGCTTCTTCTTATTAGTACTTACAAATCTCCTTGCTGTTACATTTCTTTGTCCTCCTTGTGTTTCTTTGAAGCACTTAGTCATGGTCAGTTTGTGTCACCTGCCTGTGCGGTAGCTTTCTCTGTTGGTTTAGACAGTTCCTTTTTCTCTCTGTCATTAGGCTTCCTGATGTGATGGCTTCCTAAGAAAAACCTTTCTTCTTGGCCATCATTTTTCAAAGGAAAACAAGCAAGTCTCTTTTAGTCTTTTAAGACAGACTCTCATTTTGCCTGAGCATGTCCTCCAGTTTGAATTACTCTTTCCCAAACAGATGACAACAGAATTTTGCTAAAAAAGAGTAAGGTACCCCAGGCAGATTCCCTAGGGTGCCTTCAATAGTCCTACAGCAAATACTTACTACATATTTAGATCAGGTTTGCCTTTTCTAGAAACTCCTCATATAGGTGGCTTGTTATCCACAGTCATCTACATCTGAGGGTTAGGACAGTGTAGACGATCATGCATTTTCTAGTACTCAGCTTTATTCTATCTCACCTTGTAAGATCTCAAAGTCTAGTTCTGGTTGTAAAGTATTTCTGACATTTTTTGGCTTTTTTTTGTTTGCTTGTTTGGTTTGTTTCTATCAACAAATTTACTTGTAACATTTTATACCAGAACTATTTAATCAAATCAACCCAACACTTGAAGAGACACTTCATTAATAATTTATCTCAATCTCTACTCCTTGCTTGTGTCTCTCCTGTAGCAAGTTCATTTCTTGGCTGTTTTAATCTCCTATCATAGATTAAATTGTATTAATCTACTGATCTATTTCTCTTAGTTTCTCCAGCTGAAAGAAGTCAGTCAAAACATTTAATGAAGCATTAACAACTTGGGGCTTATCAGCCTGGAGAGAAGGTTGCTCTAGGGAGACCTTAGAGCAACCTCCTACTACCTGATGGAGGCCTACAAGAAAGCTAGGAAGAGACTTTTAACAAGGACTTGAATTGATAGGATGAGAAGGAATGGACTGAAGCTTGGTGAGGCCAGATTTAGACTGGAGATTAGGAAGAAGTTCCTTACAGCAAAGATAGTGAGACACTGGAACCGGTTGCCCAGGAAAGCTACAGATGCCCTCTCCCTGGAGATGTTCAAGACAGGTTTTGATGGTGCCTTGAGCTACCTGGTCTAGTGGGAGGTGTCTCTGCCCATGGCAGAGGGTGGGAACTGGATGATCTTTAAGGTCCCTTCCAACCTAAACCATTCTATGACTCTATAAATTTACTGTCTGAACTACATGTCAGTCCAGACAGACCAAATGTGCCACTTGCCTTTGCTTGGAAGTCCAGGTGTCTTATGAAAGTCACCCATCCTTTTAAAGCTCAAGTTGTAGTCTACCTCATTCTCTTTCTATCCAGTATCTTTATCGTATTGTACAAACTTCACTTTAAAGCCTGACTCGTAAGTGATGGCAGACAGCTAGGCTAGTAATTGTCCATTTACCTACTCTTAAATATACCTGTATATTACAAATATATATATATATATTTAAAAATAAATATGTTTACATGCCTATGTGCCTATACAGATTTAGTAATTTTCTTTTCACACAGTACTGTCCTGACTTGGCAGCTGTTTCTGCCACAACACATGAGAAATTAGGTACCATTTCTTCAGGGTTCTGGAGTGGAAACTATCGCCCCAAAACTTGAACAGGTTAAACTCATTGGGCCCTGTTACATTCCATATAATAATCTCCACTTTCATTTCCGTATCTTCATTCCTGTTAGCAGACCTGCCTTTGCTCTCCATATTAAATGCCTTTATGTTAATGGCAAAAGGCAGATTTCTTTTTATCCTCCTTTTAGGCCCTCACACATAATTTTCCACCTCTGTCCCATACTACTATAAAGAAACTCCATTTTGTCTTTCCTTAGTCTTTTCCTGGTTATAAGCTTGGGTTAAAAAAAAAAAACCAAAAACAAAACAACAACTATTTGCTTTAACTTTCTTTGCAAACCATAATGTAGTTCTACTACTGGCAGTTCTTGCTTTATCAAGACAACTCCTGACCTTTAAGACAAAGGTTTCATTGTTGTTCACTGCTCTCTTTCATTCTTATCAAGCTATGTACTGATCTTTACTATATGGATATCTTGGGCACATTCAGTTTTTTGGGATTATTTTTTTGTGGTCAGAAAACGTTTCCCCTTTTGCTGAGATACAAAGTCCATTAAGATTGTGAAATGCGAATAAAATTATAACTTTCTTTTGCATTTAAATGCAATTCACTTGAAAACTAGATTGATTAACTTGTGTTTCTGAAGGGAATATTTGAACCTTCACTTATTCTGATATTTAATTTAAATTCTGTTGACCCACTATCACTCTTTGCAAGGGTTATTTTCTACCACTCTTCTCCTCTCAAGTATTTATTAATATTGATTTTCAGGTGTTCAGTGAACTTCCTTGAAAGAAACAATATTTACCCCACTGTAATCTGCCACAACAAAACTTTATGTCTGTTCCAAGGATTTGATCTCCAAACTTGTAGTTGATCTGTCAGTCCATATTTGTTAGAATGAAAACAAATATAAGCATCACTTTGGAAAGGATTTGACACAGAAATTAAATACACCCTTTAAATTAAACTAGAATATTTAGATGCATTCAGCTAGCCATATTTGTGAGTTATTCCTGGATCATGGCTCGACCATACTAATTAAATAAACTCCTCTTGAGCACGCAAAATGTGTGATAAAAATGTGTTAGTACACTCAGACAGGTCCTTGGATCATTCAGAGTAAACAAAATGTGATCTGATCCTCATCCATAACTTTTTTTTCATCAGTAACAGTAAAGGGGATTGAGTTTTCCCTTTGGTGATCTGTAATCTCTGTGAGTGGAGAAGTGTGGCTTGTGACGAACATGTGTTACCTAATCCATACGTTTCTCATCAGGAAAGGAAGAAAGAAGCTCTGAATCTCTTTCTGACACAAACAATGGATATGTGGGGCAGGGGGATTGCAAAGGGGCAGACAGAGGAGGCAGATGGCATAATTCACATTAAACTCTTCATACTCAGGGACTGAGAGTCACCATTACATACTGGGTGCCATATAGAGATTTCTTAGGCACTTAGGTGTACACCCAGTTGTCCCTGACTGGGTGGTTGCTGCCATGATTCTTCCAATGGTGACCAAACACATGGCAGACCTAATGGTTAGGAATCTATGAGCAGTTCTCATTTGTTTCAGCACAGAATTAGACAGATTAGTTTAATCTGCTGGTGAAGACAGTTTGAGCTGACCTTGCTGAGTCTGCACTGTGGCTGACCGGGGTGCATTTACACATTGGATTCTCCAGGCAAGACTGTGAATGTGAGAGCTCACAGCTGGTAGGCAGCCTCCCAGGCAGTTGGAAAACTCATAATGTATTCACCACACAGATGTCGGCAGAATTAGTATCTAAAGCTTTATTTTCCAGAATAATCAACCACAAGCTGCAGAAGGTCTGAGGTGGTTAGCATCCAGGCCACGTTTCTTCCCTATATGTTTGACCCTTAAATGTGGGATACACAAAATGAGAGAAAGGACAAAAGTATCTGTACATCCTGATGCCCCACCTGGATTTCAACAGATGTGTGCTCCACACTTCAGAGAAGTATAAAACATCTGTAACTAGCTGGCTTAGCAGCCAGTGGTCACTGGGGTACAGCAGCAATCCAGGCTTTGCTTTTCCTCTTAATCTTTATTTGAAGTTATAAGAGCGTAATGTACAGTGGTTAACTGCAATGTTCAGCATAGATAAATGAAGTCATTGGCTCAATGCCTATTAGCATTACCTAATAAAATCTTAATCAGACTACATTTGCTAATACTGTTAAAGTTCATGTTAACACATCAAGTGACTATTGCCAGACAATTTTTTTTTAATTCAGTGCCCTAACTTTCCTGTTAGCAGTTTTTGAGCTTTAGGTTGTTGGCTTTGACCTTTACCTTTAGCGCTAACATTTTCTAACTTACACGTACACCTTAAGCAACTAAAGCAACACTTTAATGTTATTGTGCATTGAAGGTCTATGCAGAACATGAAGACTCTTAACTGAGACTCTTTTCTGAAGGCAACGTGCTTTTATATCAGCAGAAAGAGATTATAGATTGTCATTCATATGCAGAACATGCTTTGAAGGCATTTATGAAGCACTCATAAACCATTGAATCACAGGAGGACTTTAAGAACTCTTCTTGTCTTGATTCATCCATAAATTAACAATTTATATATACTAAGTCATCAGCAACCAGCAAAAACTTTAGCTACTGCAATAGATGTGTAACAGAATGAGAAAAGCCTAAGAAATATTTGATGTCTACATTGATAGCATTTGGACTTGAAGGATGAGAAGAATAAGCCAAATGTGGCCGTTTTTTTAAAGTCCAAATATCTAACTCTGTACTGCTCTCTCTTCTAAAACAAGGTTGCTAATAGTCAGGTCAGAACCGAATAGCCATCAGCACTAAGCTCTTCCTCATCACTGTGGCAAAGGAAAAAATTATCACAATTATTTTTGGACTGAATGCGGTTGAAGCAGTTGCCATCACTGTCAGATGCACCCCTCACCAGTGGTCACCAGGCACTGAGGAGCTTTCAGGGTGTGTACATCTCCCCCCTGGCAGCTCGCAGTCTGTTATGTTGATAGAAAATGCCATAATCATAAATCATAGAATCATAGAATGGTTTAGGTTGGAAGCGATCTCAAAGATCATCCTGTTCCAACCCCCTGCCATAGGCAGGGACACCTCCTACTAGATCAGCACGCAAAAGACCTCATCCAGCCTGGCCTTGAACACCTCCAGGGAGGGGGCAGCTTCTTTTTACTTCAGTGTATGCAGAATGGGCAAAGATATAGCCACTGCGGAAATGGCCTGCTGCAGAGATAAGGGACGTAGCTGGGAAGAGAAGGGGTTTTACTGCCACAGCCACATCCTACTAAGAATCCTGGAGGAAAGGCAGCCAGATAAACATTTAACAGCACCACACTTGCTGTTGTAATGAGCTGAGTAAGTATCACTGTCCTAAATGGATTGCTTATGGTCCAGATTATTCAGAACAGGATTCTTTAAAAACATGTCACTTCCCCTTTAAAAAAATCCTTCTAAGATTTCATGCAACTTCAACAAGGGCAGAATTAGGCCAAAGCCGAACACCTCTGAAAACCTCTGAGAAAGGCAGGAGAGAGAGAGGAGGTATGTTTTACATTTGGCATCCGCTTGGTAACGGTTTTCCAAAGTTTTTTTTTCCTTTTCTTTTCTTCAGTTTGGTTTTTTTTTTTTTTTCCTTTTTTTTTCTGCTTTACTTTGTTGTGTTTTTTTTAATATGACTTTTTTTTGACCGGAGAAATGGTTACTGTAGTGCTCTTTTGCAACTTGGCTGTAGCCAGTGTCTCTGAGTGATCCCAAAAGCTTACATGATTTTGCAAGAGCTCGCATCCTGATGCACCGCACAAGCGCAGCCCTCTCGCAGAGGAGCTCAGGAGTTTCCTACACTAATTGTTCCCCCGCCAGTTGCCGATTTCGCAGCAGCAGCACAAGCCAGACTTTCTAACAGGCTGTTAATATTTTCCACTCCAATATCCTGTGCCAAATTCTCCCACGGCTTGCTGCAAGTTTCCTGACAAGATACGCTTTTAGCACAACGTACAGGGGATTCACGCAGTCAGCCAAAAACGGGCTCCTACCACCCTGCCTGCTGGCACCAGAGGAGGGCCTGACTCAGTGGCAAGATGGGGTCCAGCCCCTCTGGCCTTTCCAGCAGATGCCCATGCCACGGTGGCCATGCATCAGAGCGACTGAAATCAGAAGGCTGCCCGCTGGGCAGGCCCGCTGGGGCCTGCAGTTGTGACGCCACTCGCCGAGGCATGAGGACACCAAGGTTTCTTGGAGAAACCAGACATGGGTGCCGCCAGCAGGCAGCGAGGAGCTGGGGCACGGCTCCAGGCAAGCGGCAGTGACTAAGCTGTGCCAGGCCCAGTGGAGCCCAGGGAACACAGTGACTCAGAGGCACACCTCTGGCGTGTACGGAGGCCAGCCGCAAACCATGGCATGTCCCCGTGGCTCCCCAGAGAGGGGCTCACACTGCTGCAGCTCATCTGTGCCCAGAAATCCCCCCCTGACCACCTCTGCCCACGTCTGGAGCTGCTGTGGGGCTGGAAGCTGGTGGGACGAAGGCCAGCTTGGGGAAGTATTGCCCTGTGATGCTGCCAAGAGAGAAGCCATGGTTGCTGCTCCAGCCAAAGGAACCCTTCAGTTAAAACCTGGACTAGGAGGGGCAAGGAGAGAGCAGAAACTCTCTGTTCTGGCCAAGAGACAGAGGAAGGGACAAATTGTTGCCTGTGCTGGAGAGAAAAATAGTCCTGAGTTTTCACTGGTTTGGGGGAGCTCAGAATTATGCCCTGAAAGAGCTGCATGGCCACCAATAAAGGGGATAGACAACATGAGTCACCGGGATCTGCTCATTCTTACAGTAACATAGAGGGGGGAGAACACAAAACCTGTTTTGGGAAGTGGTGTTCTGAATTTTCCCAGCAGGATGGGCAAAGCAGTGACCTGGGCAAAGCCTGGATGTTAGCATGGAGGAGAAGACATAATTCCTGTGTGATCCAGTATAGGTGAGCCTGCTCTGCAGTGGGGTTAAACTGGCCTTGAGATTTTTTGGTGTGCCTGTTTCTAGTTCTGACTGGCAGTTCTTTAATCGCTAGGGTTAGTGATACCACATCCCCCAAAAAAAAAAAAAAACCTCAGAAAAAGCTGTAGCATATATTGCCCTCATCCTTCAGCTAGTAAGAATTCATTTTTAATAAAAGTAGCAAGAGAGAACATTCTTTACAATACGGCATGGGCTTTTTCTAAGACATTCCCATCTTCCTCTTTCACCTGCCCCAGGAATGCTGGCGCACACACACATCACGCCCTTGAAGCAGGGAATCTTTCCTGTTTCATTACAAATCAACACCACAACATTTAAATGGGGAAAAACAAGCTCCCAGAGCCACGCTATACCCCACACAGAACTAGCTAAATGCAAGTGCTGAGCACATACAATTTGTTGCATATATAAAACAAACAACATTTATTTCTGTGATCTGGATGCAGACTAACCAGAGCAGTGCTGTTTCCTTCTCTGCAGCAGCCTGCTTGGTTTGGTAGTTCCCACATCATTGTGTCACTTTATCTTTGCTGACTACAACTCTCTCCATCTCCTGCCCTCTGCTCTCTGCTCATAGATCTCTTTCCCAGACAGCTATTTTACATGCAGCAGAAGCAGTCACAGTATCAAACATGTTATGATTTTCCCTAGTACCATTGCCTCTGTGTTTGCTGCCACTTTGGAAGGGCACAGCTTCTCCCCACTTGCTGATTTCCCCCTGGTCTTCCAGACATCATCTCACAAAATGTTTCCATGTCTTTTCTGCCCAGTCAGTTGCCAAACCACTTGTAGCTTTTCTCTGAGCTGCACTGCAGTGGTTCTGTGCTTTGGTTCTGTACATGTCTCTCAACATCAACTTTTTCCCCACTCATACTCTACCAGCCAAATATTATCCATATAAAGCAATGTAAAACACACCATTAAAAGGCCTCCTTGCCATGATGCTCCCAGTTATTTTAGCTTTAGGCTTCTGCCCTAGGTTACTATAATATTTTTTAAGTTCTTTTTTCTAACACCGAGCCCAAAACTATTTGATCTGACAGGCAGTGGCAGAATACTGCAAAAGTACCTCTGCAAAGTTCAGGAGTGCCTGCATAATTTACAGCTTTTGTTCCCTGTGTAGTTCAAAGTTTTCTAGACATTTGACCCCAGCTGTTTTTTCTAATTTGGTTGACAGCCCTTTGTTAGCAGAGACTTGCCATCCTCTCAGTGCAAAGAAATAGACTTCAGAAATCAGCACAGAAAAAACATTTCAGAAGTAGAACACAGCAGCGATCTTTGAGTCTAGACAATAACTAATGTAAGCCCCTAAATAAAGGTTTGCTAGCATGAAGATAGACCATTGGCTAGAGGTGAGAAGCAGTAAAGTTACCCAGACTGTGCAATGAAGTTTTCAAAGTCCCCAAGCCAAACTGAGCATCAGAGGTGATGTTGATGTATTGTAGTGGTGTGCTGTAAAGTTAATTAACACTGCTGCCACTAATACTGCTTTCCAACGTGCTCTGCATCGAGCCATGTGGGTGCACCACTTCTAGATCTGTTGCTCTGCAACTGTGCACCATGCCCCTAAGCTCTTCAGCTGCTGAGCTCCTCAGATCAAGTTAGACACTTAACAGATCCTTTCAGTTAATTAAGGTAAAGTAAATGGTCCTTGTTTGTGAAATAGAAATTGATAAATAGGTGGAGCAATAGGGGATGGCAAAGGGAATGAACTGAGATTCGTGGATTTTTTTTGCACAGGGCTAGAACTGGTTTTTATGAAGCAAAAGGGAAGCAGAGATGCACTGTCATTTCTTGAAGGGACTGAAGCAGAAGAGAAAATCCTGGGAAAGCAGCAACATCTTAATCTCTGAGATATCAGGGTACTGATCTTAGAAGAGAGGAAGCATCCAACAAGACCTATATTATATTTCAGTAGCACATAACAAAACCTATTCAGCTCCATTAAAGAGCAATCTGTAGAGTGAAAAGGAGCTGGTGTCAAATTACAGCCAAGGATTTTGTTCTACTGTAGGATCATTGAGGAACATATTTAAAATTTTGATTTTCAAAAAAAAAAACTTTAAGTGTGGACTCTATTTCTTTTGGCCTATGTAGTTTTCATCTTTGGACAGGTAATGCGACATATTTATGCGTGAGATTATCAATTACCATGTGATGAGTGATTAAATTTATGCGTTCAAAGCCTGATTGACTTTCACTGACTGTTTTCCATTTAAAGGAGCCCACGCTTATATTGTAAGCATAAATCAGCAGCATGTTCTTTAAAGGCAATTATTGTAGAATAATAATTTATAATAGCAACATTAATATCAATTATTCTGCCCGCAAGAAGAATTCTCACATGCACTAAAAGACGAAAGTCAAAGAGTTAATAGCTGACTAAGAGGATATGTTCTGACTGCACTTGCAAAGGGTTGGGCAGTAGAATGTATTAAAGGGGCAAAAGCTTTCCATAGCCTCATTTAGTCACACCTCTGGCAACAAAAATTTACCACTGTCTACACTAAATTCAACATGATGTTTGGTTGCTACCAGTATTTCAGCTGGAATTACAGTAAGACTGCAGAGGGAAAGAATAAAATAAAGAGCTTACAATGGGTGAAATAATGTGACAGAGTCCTAGAGAACAAAGTAAATTTGTTGTTTTCAGAGTAATAGGTAAAACAGATGTGCTTATAAATAATACACTATTATAGTTTTTTTTGTTCTAGATGTTAGGACTAAAAAAAATATTTTGAGTTGAGTGGATGTTTAGCACAGAGCTTTCTGAACATTGAAAGAGCTGTGAGGTTTCCCCCAAGAACAGGTGATGCAAAACACCTAAAATAGACCAAGATTCCTAGCAAGAGTTTCTATTTAAGGCTAGGGATCAAAATCACTGTTATTTCAGTAGGTTTAGTCATTTCACTATCTCATATCATCTTCCTCAATTTCAATCTGATTTTGAGGGAAAGCTTAAAAACAGGAGCTACTTATTTTGCTGTATCCCTATATATGGAAAGCCCTGAACAATTGAGTAAATGTCCTTGTGAACCTGCGAGACTTGTGTGATCTCCACCAATATTTTCTCAGAGGAAGGCTTTGGCAAGGAAGAAGATAAAAGTGGAGCAAGCCTGACAAGAAATTGTCCATCAAGAGAAAGGCCTTTCTTTTGACCTACAAAAGCTCAGAAGTAAGGTGTCTTTTTGTCACAGGTGGGTCCAAGGCCAAGGTAAGAGCATAAAGAGGAGTAACACCTCACCTCTTTGTACTACAAATCCTAGATATCTGTTGGTCCTGTCTCGTTCTTACTACCCACCACTTATCCCAGTGTGATCACAAGAGGAATGAAGTTAGGCTTCAGGGATCCTTCTTTTGCAGGAAGCTTTCTCGGGTAAAATAAACGTCCAAAGCAGTAGATCAGGATGGGCTATGCAGCATGATGTGTCAAGTACATCCTCTATCTCAAACAGCCTAAATGACTATAAATTGCCCCAGACAAAGCCTATGGTCGTTATCCAGTTTCTCTTCAAGTAAATGTTCCCTCAACTTGAAGGAAAGAAGTGATCTGACGGAAAGTATCTGAGAAAAGAATCTACCACCTTGACTAATGATCATGTTGGATATTAACTTGGAAAAGTACAGCCAAGAACCATGTTGGAATAAAAAAATTAGTATGTTCACATAAAGTAAGAACTGACCTAAACTAGATCATGATATTCCCCGAGATTTGTTACTAAAAAANCTCTGCATTTCAACACTCTCTGGAGAGACTGCAGTTATAGGTTCTTTGGAAATGCAAATTAGACAACAGTGCCTGATTTTGCCTGGCACAAGGAAGAGAAGCGCTAAAATATTTTGTGATGGGTCTGAGCCAGAAGTCTAGAAGACTGGATTTAAAGCTAGAAGTTTAGATCAGTCTTTAAAATAAAAGCTATTGTCACAGATTTTCTATTCCCAATGAATTCAGGACATACCGAAATCTCCTGACAACTGATCTTCTCTAGAGATTTGCTACCTCCCAGCTTCCATCAATTTTTGCACAACAGCACTACTTCATTTCATGGCTAGTTTTGAAAACTTGGGTAAGAAATGAGAGACCAAACCACATAATTTTGACAGTGGTCTGTACTTTTTGCAAGGTTGTGGGGGGTATTAGGATCACAACTGCTCTATTTTGAATAACTCCCAGTAGGTCTGAGCTGAAAAATAAAACCAGGCTTGTCTGCAAACATTGGAAACAAACTCTGATCCAAGTTATGTCCAACAAAATAATGGAGGGGTGTAACTGGCCTGTTTTCCTCTTCCTTCTGGGACTACTTAATAGATATGCATCTATTCCATCACTGAACATTTGTAAATTAATGTCCATCCATTTTGCAATGCTTTTGTAGCACTGCCCTGTACTTTTACGTCAACATACATATTTCTATTCAAGAGATCATTACTATTATTTTAAAACAGATGGTTTGAACATAATCCACATAAATAGTAGATTGGCACTGCCAGTCATGATGGCATGTGTAGAAAAGAGCTGGCTGATGCTACAATATTTAAAGATTAGCAGTCTGGGACACTACAAATGACAATGTCTCTTGCCACTGAACCTTAGGCTTGTGCTATGGCATTCAAATAAAGGCACAGCACTCATTATGCCAAGAGATCTTTACAGATTGGGAAAAGGAAAAAAAAAAAGAGTTAAGTTCTACTGTAGGTAGGTACTGAAAACAGTGGGGGGTGGCATAGGCCCCTCTGTAGAAAGGAGGTATGAAACTCACACTCCTTTCTGTCCTTGTGTTGGCATCAACAGATGGAAGGCTCACGACAATCTGTGCCCTACCACTGCTGTGAACATGCCAGGCACGGCTTTGGCTTTTTCTCTGGGACACTAGGAAATTACCATTAATACTAAATATGTAATTGTTTAAAATTACCTATAATCAGTGTCCAGCAGAACCTGTGTAAACACTGCATATTTTAGGAGTGCACTTGGAGTCTGTGTGCCCTGCAGCTGACCCTGCTGCAGCTGTAACCATCTCAAGTTGCAGCTGATCACCAGGAATGCAACATCACTCCAAGTCGTCAGTTGTGTCCATGACACTTCATCATAATACCCACTTTAACTGCCCACATCTCTGCTACCTTGCCAGTTTATTTCCTCTGCTTGGGTTGCCACACTGACTCATCTCCCACTCCTAAATTTGTGCATATTAAGGTTGGCATATTGATTCAGGCAGCTCTCTAAGGTCTGCCTTGATTGCAGGCATCTTAGTTAGGTCTTGAGCAGCATAGGTCCAAACTTTTATTTCACTACAGAAGCATCTGGGACCTGGTTGAATTCATCATTAGGTAACAGATGCATGTCCTGCTTACTCTTTTGACACACACGTGCTTATTTAAGGTCTAAGGACAACATTCTCAGTGAGGTGGGCGAGGAGAACTGAGACCCATGGGACACCCCATAAATACTAAGAAACAGTGAAAACAACAAGGCTGTCAGTGTGCTGGTTAAAGGAAGGGGATAAGGTAGTAGTTCAAACAACAGAGCTAACAAAGGACACAGTAGCTACTCAAAAGTCTGACATCTTCTAGGGCACAATAAAGCCTTTGAGAGTTTACACGAGATGCACATTCAAAAGTCACAAAGTCTGCCCACAATGCTTGTTTAACCACATGACACTTCAGTAGAACAGCCAGATGCATGTTCAAAGTGCCACTGCTGCCTTCCTGGCCATGCATTGAAATGCCTCAAGGGTACTTAAGGGGTTTTACCCAGGATCTGGGGAAACAAAAAATTGCTTAAAGACATAGCTTGCAAACTCATGAGACTATAAAAGCATACATGAAAATGTGAGATAATTTCTTGGGCAAGCCACGACACAGCACCAGAAAAAACACTTAAAACGTCTTCAAACTATCAAAGTCAGAGATGATTTGATAGAACCTCACAAATCCCATAATCTACTGTAAGTAGTAGCTAAGATTTTGGCTTCATCCATGTGTCTGCAACTGGGGAAGAAGCAGGAGGATAATTTATCCAAGTCTAGGGTAATGAAGTGTTAACAAAAACCATATGAAGTTATTACTACAACCACAGGCCACAGAATGTGAAAGGAGGAGGATCTCGGGAGACCTACCTATTTCCAGTCATCTCCTCCTTCATAGTTCATCAAAAGGTGTTCACCAAAACAGGAGGCAAGCAACAGAAATTAAGTGATTCATTAGGCCTAATGAACAATGCTGATCATATAATCTCTAAAATACAGTCAGCTGACATTGATATATACATACTCTAACTCATTCTTCCCAACTTTATTAGGTACATATGTCTACAGCAGACACAAATGAAACATTCTACAACTAGGCTTGAAGCCAAAAACTAATTTATTCTTTAATGTGGTAGTGATTACTTGGTGGTTTCTTGAGCAGAGATGACAGGTCTGAGCTAATGGAGTTGTACTGTAAGTTAATATAAATCATGACAGAGCAATTAATTACAGAAACCACTGCAAATCCCTTTGTTAGCTTTCCCCATCACCAGAAGGATTTAATAATGTTCATTTTGCTAAGTTTCAGTGACATTTACAAGTCTTAAACCATTTTTAATCAAATCAATATCTCTGGCTGCTAAATTTAGTTGTGCTTTGCTAGCAAGTCCTGGAATGCATCGATACTAATGTTTCCTACCTTCTGTTCAAGTAAATTGTACTAAAACCCCACATTTCCTCTTCATTTGTTTACACTGAGTAATTGGGATTTATTTTTTTTAATGAGCAACATAAGAAGTAAGTGCATCCAAAGGAGTTAGACCGGGAGCTAGACAGCTACCCGAATATTGGTGCTTATGATGCAGTTGAAAAAATTAAGGAAATCTCCCTTAATCAGCTGAAAGCACTCCAAACTAAAGAACTGTGCCTTGTTTGGGAATCAGGTTGCTCCTCCAGAGCTATGGGTAAGCCTGTGTGGCTAATCCAGGACACAAGGCACAGTGACCTCTTGGATCTGTTATCTCAGTGTCCAAAACACTTGAATGGCATCTGATTTCCATTCCTCTACATGTGAACTAAACACATACCTAAGCACTGTTGAGAGCTGTGGGTGGTGATCTCACACCTTGTTTTACATGGCAGAGTGTCTCTTTCTTTGTATCTCATATTTATAGCTATAATCTAGAGATAACCATGCTCCCTCTGTCACATCCATTTAGATTTTAAGTCCTTTGAGGCACATGTCTGTAATTTTATGTGCATACAAAAAGGGAATCACGAGGCCAATTGCACTACAAGAAAATGAGAAGAAATACCAATAACAGTCCTGTATTAGTATATCTAGGGATCCTTTCCAGATAAGTCACTGTGCAACACTGAATATTTACAGAATAGTTTGAAAAGTGTCATTACAAGCATTGAGAACAATTAGGTTCAGTCTGTGTTTTCCTAGAATGGTTTTAGTCTTGAAATGGCCTTTCCAAACAGCATGATTAGAACCATTATCTTTTAGCCTGGGCTTTTTTCTCATGTACACACTTTTCACTATTATTGGCATCAATCCCCCCAGAATATAGCTGGTTTCTGAGTACTTCAGAAAAGTAATCCAGCAAAGGTATTTTATTTCACTCTGCTAAAGCAAAGCACAGAAGTGCACCAGCTCTGGATTGTTATCTTCCTCTGTCTTTAATGACAACAGCAACAAATTCAGGAGAGGTTTGACATTTAGACCAATGTCTTAATACCTAATGAACACATTCACAACAATGGCTTTCCGGTCTCTGACATCCTCAAAGGAGTGCACATAGGTCATGGATTATGAATAATAATAATAATAATAATAGCTACAAATGATAACAACAATAATGTAAACTCTGAAGTCCCTACTAGTGGCAAGATTTCTTCTTTAGAAACTTTATAGCAAGTCCTACTTTATTTACTTCATTTCAAGTACTTAGTTCATTAATTTTGGTGAGATTTGGCAATAATGTAGTAATACAGTTCCTTGATCTGTGATCTGCATGCTCTTTCCAATAGACAGGAAAGAACTGTTGTAGCTTTTTTATCTTTTTCTTCAAGCTGAAAGACAAAACAAGTTCTAAAGAAAGAATGGGAGAGTAAAAGGAAAAATACAGACTTTAAAAATAGAATTACTCCCACTAAGGTTCAAAGGACTGGTTGACCCAGAGTTCCTCAACTGCACTTTGCATTAATGCTGGGTCTTTGTGTAAATAGAACTAGAGTTTCTTTTCTTTTGTTCTTCCTCTGGACAGTTGCTTCCCATTTTACCTCAGATGACACCAACTCATTGTGGCAGAGGCCTCCGAGACCTTGCTGTGATTCTGTAATGACTTAAATTTCCCACTTTCCCAGAGTGCAGTAAGACATCAGGCTTTTATGTCCTGAGCTGGTGCATTAAGTCCTAACAGAGAATTTCTCTCCTAACTAAAGAGCTATCTTATCCCCATGAATAAACAATGACAGTATATGGATCAAGAATGACCTCTGATACATATGTCTTTATTGGAGGAATCACTGTAAAAATTGATTTCCTTTCACCCTCAAGCAACAAGGTCTTCCCTGTGCAGAATTAAACACATACAAAGCATAAGACATATTCAAGTGCAGTACTGCAAGTAGAGGCATTTCATTTAATATGCAGCTATGCTGGAGGCTCAGATCAATCTGAGATTCAATTTGCATTATAATTCTAACAAAAAAATAATAATTCTCTAATGAGAATATTGGAGTGTGTATAAGTGTGCAGGCATATGATGTGCTCTAGAAAAAAAAAAAAAAAAAGACCAAACATAATTGATTTCTGTGGGGAGCTTAAAGGAAACTTAGGGGGGGGAAAACAAACCAAAACAACAACAAAAGCACAACAACAACAAAAATAAACCAAACAAAATAGAACCACACTGTCAAAACTTAAAGGAAATCAAAGGCTGAGCTTTCTTGGAATTTGCTTAGTTAACTGTGTGTTTTCTGAAGTAAATACTGAAAGGCATCTGAGCAAAGAATGCATTCTCCTTTGTGAAGGGACAGTAGACACGTCGTGAATATGACTTCACTATTACAGGTATGGAAAAGTCACATTTGGTATGTTGCTTGCTAAAAACTATCTGACTTCAACCAATTACAACCCATGTTACCGTGCCCATTTTAATCATGAACAGTACTAACATGGCATCACTCACAGCTTTGCAAAGATGCTAGAAGTTCTCTGCAGTGTATAGGAGCACCTCTTATCTGGGTTAGTATTGCCCTTACAAAGGTGTGATTATTAACAGAATCAATATCTGCTTATCAAATAGTGCAAAAAAAAGTTAACAACTTTTAGCTTTTTAGTACTAAAAATTGTTGTTATTATTGTTGCTGCTGTTGTTCACCCTCCAGAGAAAAAAAATGTAGAAAACCCCAAACCTCTAATCTAAATGCTAGAAACTTTTCATGCCCTCCTTTTTTTTTTCCCACAGGATTGAAAATGGACCAAGAAACAAAAATTCTTGCATTTTCTGAATGCAACCAATAAACAAAAGTGAGCAGAAATTTCATGCCCCCCAAACAGCTACTTTCTCCTCCTAATATCACAGAATCACAGAATTAATCAGGATGGAAAAGACCTTTGAGATCATCAAGTCCAACATATCACCCAACACCATCTAATCAATTAAACCATGGCACTAAGTGCCACATCCAGTCTCTTTTTAAACGCTTCCAGAGACAGTGACTCCACCACCAACTTGGGCAGCCCATTCCAATGCTAATCACTCTTTCTGTGAAGAGTTTTTTTTCCTGGCATCCAGCCTAAACCTGCCCTGGTGCAGCTTGAGACTGCATCCCCTTGTTCTGTTTGCCTGGGAGAAGAGACCAACTCCCACCAGGATCACCTGTACCAGATCACACAGGAATGCATCCAGATAGGTTTTTAATATCTCCAGATAGGAAGGCTCCACAACACTCCTTGGAGCTCTCTCAGCTTCAAGTCAGACCCATCTCTGGCCAAGGCCAAGTCAGTCAGCAATGGTGAAAGCACCTCTGTGACAACATATTTAAGAAAAGAAAAAGCTGCTGGGCAAGTTTTGTAGAGCAGAAGAGTGTGAGAGGAACAACTATGCAGACATTGAGGACAGTGAGGAAAGGAGGAGGGAAGGACACCAGTGCAGAATTTTTCCTGTGGCCCATGGCGGACTAGGTGGCTGACTCCTTGCAGCCCAGCAGGGTTAACACTGCAGCAGATGCCTGCCTGCAGTCTGGGGAGGACCCCATGCTGGAGCTGATCACTGCACCCAAAGAAGGCACTGACTCCTAGGGAAGTCTACACCACAACAGCCCATTAGTGAGAGAAGAACATCCTGCAAAAGGGTCCCATACTGGAGCAGTTAATGAAGAATTGCAGCCCCATAGGAAGGACTTGCAGAAGAAGTTCCTGGGTGACTCTGGAAAGGACCTCACTTTGAACCATGGGAAGAAAGTGTGAAGGAAGAAGTGGAAGAGACATTTGACCACTTGACTATGATCTCCGTTGCCTGTCCGCCTAAACACTGGCTGGGAGGAAGTAGAAAATCAGGAGCAAATCTGAGCCCAGGAAGAAGGAGGAGTCAGGGCATGTTTGTCATAGGACTTTTTTGTATTTCTAATTATCTTACTGCAATTTCATTGATAAATTAGTGGAGGTGCTTGATTTAAACTGATGTTTTTTTCCCCCAAGTTGAGTCTTATTTTATGCCTATGTCTGTACATAATTTCTAAATGAGCCTTCCTTGTCCTTCCCCTCAACCCTTCACCCCTTTATTCCATTTCCTCCTTCCCATTCCACTAGGGGTAGAAGTGAGCAAGTGGCTGTGCAGTATTTAGTGCCAGCTGGGCAGGCCTAAACCATGGCACTCCCCATAACATTAAACCCAGTTCTGCACTGTTTTTTTTTAAGCTAAGTATTTAACCTGACAGAATTAAAAGGTACATATGTTTGTACAGGAATTAGCGATACTCTTATGCAATATATGCAGTTGGATTTTAATTTGGAAGGTATTAATATGCTTTCAGTATGCTCTAAGGACAGTGCATGAGCTTTTGAACTGCTTCAGGGCATTTTTTGTCTCCTTTGAGAATTCTGAAAACCTCATTCCAGGCAGAAGAGTGGCCAAAGCTTTTCCCCACCTTCTCACCCTGTGCAAAAGCTTCAATGGAACAGATGGTTTCACAAAAACATCCAGCCATTTCCACTGTTGTTTTGGTTTTTCTTTTTCTTTCTAAATGAGAGGGATAATCAGTAGAGCTCTCTTTCCAATGACAAAGGCTTAAATTAAAGCTCAATGTCACACAGGTGTAGCATGAAACATAGCTGGATTCCCTAGTCCTTGCTGTCACTAACTTCCAAAATTATCCTGCTTTGATCAATAGGAATTCCATGCTCTCTATTATAGTCATGGCTCAACTTCTGCTCCCTCCATGGGCATCACTTCCAGAGAAATGGGAAAAAGGAATTCGCAGAAGCAACTTTTTCTTGACTGTCTGAGCATGAAGAACAGAGCAAAGCTTTGGGTGCCATTGAGAGCTCTGGAGCATTTTGTATTGCAAAGTGTGTGTGGAAGAAATTATCAGGCCAAAAAAGATAAATAAAAGCTCAGACTGTGTTCATGAAGGATTCATATGGCCACATCTGAGGTGACAATAGTGTAGCTGTAAGGAAAAAAAGTATTGCCTGCAAGTATTGATCTTTGTTACAGGCTTCATTATTTGGTACTTGGTTTGATTGTATAATTTCCTAGAATGCAAGCTCTCTGTTGTCTGTATTTCCAATAGCAGCACACTCTGTATTTGGACTTCTGTATCAGCAATTTCCAGATACCAGGTCTCCACACTCTTCTAAGAGAAGCTGGAAGTTAGATTTATCTGCTTGAAAACCTTGTTTTCTAGATGAATGCCATAGGGATGAGACTATAATGACTATTTAAATGCTTTCAAGTTCTCAGCAGTAATAACTGTCATTTACCACGTATTTGTGCAGCAGAGAGCACAGTGGGTTGCCAGTGCATAGTGCCGGGCCATAGATGAGAAAAAGTTTTACACTGGCCACTGGTACAGGTCTATCAGCAAATTCCTCTTGAAGTGGCAACTTATCATGAAATTTAAAATGGATCCAGGCTGGCTTGTAGCTTCAGTGCAAGCACCAAAGCTGAGTGCAGCAGCTCCATAAGCAAAGGGTGTCTGCAAAGACATCCACAGGCTCACTGTGCAACACTGAACGTGTAACTACCATACTGAAGATGGAGACTTGTCCTTCCCTTACAGCAGGAAGCATACATTGTTCCATGCTATGAGCCCAAAGAAAGCAGCAGCAGCATTTGAGGAAGTTTCAATAAAAGCATTCAGCAAAGGACAAGATTAGAAAGTGAACTGGTACAGATCTGATTCAAAGCTCGTATCAGTAGTGGCCAAGACCTCCACTTATTTAGCTACTTTGGGGCTCAGTTTTTGGGGGTAGCTAATAGTAATGTGAATGGTTTAGAACTGTCACAAAGGCAATGAACACTCAAAGAAAGAAGGAATTGAGCATGTTCTGTGGCCAAATGAATCAGATTACCATTTCATGTTTCCATTTTTTTTCTTAGCACTGCAAATTGTCATCTCTAAATTGCAGTCATTTAACATCTGATGGATTAAGTTGTCCCCCAAACAATAATATTGCATACCTGAATAAACTGTTTGTTTAGAAGGTTCACATTTTAACTTTATACTACATTTTAAAATTCAAACAGTTCTGACCATTGGAGAGAGTTGAAGAATTCATGTGTCCTAGAAGATAGTTTGATTAGAAGTGGTTGTTAAATTTTAAGATCAGAGTGATTCCTTCTGCTCCTTGTTCATTCTCCTGCATTCTTGCTTTACAGGAAGCTCATTAATAGATCAGTTTGCCCAGTTTGTCATCTGTTTCATTATGCAAAATACATACGTTTCATTTACCTTTCCTGTGGAAAAATCAGTTATCTTCAGCTAGATAAAATGACTTCTTTGGGTTTCTTTTCAACCCCTGAACAGCTCAAAAGTCTCTAAAATCTCAACTGGTGGTAGAATATTAGGGAACCCTGATGTGTGCCAATTGCAATGTAATGATCTTTATGTTCACATTAAAATGGGAAGTGCAATAGCTTAGAAAGCTGACCACTAGGCAATACTCACATTGACCTGAAAGGAAAATAAAATAGTTTAAAAGCTCTCTGAACATTATCAAAAGATCTACTTGACATAGAAATTAAAGAAGGAATTCCTAAAATGGAGCTTTAGTTCCCAAGTCTTTGGTTTTACAATATCAATAGGATTTGAGTGCAAAAAAGTTTTCTTGGTTGCTTGTCTTATTTCTTGACTTTTCTTAGTAAAGTTCCATCTTTTCCCTTCACTAAATAGATCAGCAAATCCTAGGCCTATGGGTTTGCTTCACTACTTTTCTAAACTAATGGGGATCACATCTGTCCAGTTTCTAATAAATGTGCCAACGCCCTACAGATACAGTCTAATTTTATTTATTCCTATTTCTTGGAGATACGCTGCAGGCTCATAAAGGTGTATGAAACCCTATAGATTTTCAATATTGACAAATTCATTCCCCTAACTGATCAGAAGTTAAATAAAACATTGAAGCACATGGTTAATTTTACGTTGGCATCTTTTTCCCCCTAAATTCATAGAAAGAGAGCTACAGCATACCTCAAGAGTTGCTTCTTTCAGCATCACCTTGACCATTTCGCCACAAAGACATACTCCATAGCTAAGTATGAGAGCAGCCTATATGTGACTTTTCCCCTCTACATAGCTTTTTATGCAGTCATGATATTGGAGAGCCTGCCCATTAGAGGAATAGAAGGCAAACAGATAGTTGTATTGCTTTTGTTTCTCTCTTCTACTCGCAGAAAAGCTTCAAAAGGAAATTTTATCTGACCTCCTCCTCACTTTGGTGTGTTTTAAGTTCTAAGCTGAGACCCATGATTGTCACTGGAGTTTTAAAGATTAAAATAGTATTTACTAAAGAAACCAGAGGAAAAACACAACTGAATTCCATATGAAATATGATTTTTTTTTTTTCCTGAGATTTGTGTGTTCTATAAAATTGGTGCAAAGTTTGTGCTGGCATTAGACTTTTGTATGGTTTTGGAACAGAGCCAAACATTTCAAAAAGCAGTGTTTTATTTTGTAATGCAAAGAAGATATCATCATAACCTCTGGGAACATACATACAAATCACAGAAACTTGTTCAGTAAATTTTAAGTATAACCTATAAGTATAAAGCTATTACTGACCCTCTATCATGAAAACCTCCCCGTTATTTGATCTGAATTTTCTAGCTACTGGATCTGCCAGTATCTTCTGTTTGGTTACTTTTTTTGTTTGTTTTACTAGATTAAATAGCTATCTCCTAGAAGTCTTCTCCTTATGCAAATGCTTAGAACCAACAACTGCCCCCAGCCTTGTTTCAAAGTTCATGCTTCTAGGAAGGATGCTTTCCAGATCACTTCTTATTTTTTTTTCCCAATTTTAGTGTTGTCACAGAGTTTTCACAGAATGCTTTAGGTTAGAAGGGATGTTAAGGATCATCCTGTTCAAGCCCCCCTGCCATGTACAGGGACACCTCCCAGTAGGACAGGTTGCTTAAGGCCTCATCCAGCCTGGCCCTGAACACCTCCAGGGAGGGGGCATCCACAACCTCCCTGGCAATCTGTTCCAGTGTCTCATCACCCTCACTGCAAAGAATTTCTTCCTAATCTCCAGCCTATATAAATCTTCCTCAAGCTTAAATCCACTCCTTATTATCCTATCACTGCAATCCCTTCAAGAAGTCCCTTCCCAGCTTTTTCGTCAGCCCAATTTAGATACTGGAAGGCTGCTCTAAGGTCTACCCAGAGCCTTCTCTTCTTCAGGATGAACAGCCCCAGCTCACTCAGCCTGTCCTCCAGCTATCTAATCATATTTGTGGCCCTTCTCTGGACTGCTCCAGCAGCTCCATGGCCCTCTTATGCCAGGGGCATATATAATTATTACAATTTGATTTGTTTCTCATGTGCTTTAGAAATGCTTTTCTAGCTTTGATACCCTTTTGGGCACTGAGGCTTTTTTATTGATGTATTTAGTTTTACCTTTCAGTTAATTTTATTTCTTAAATATTGTCTTATGCTCACTATGATGAGCTTCTCCTTTTCTCATTTTTTACATACTATTGTTTTGTAGGTTTCTTTGATTTTCAGAGGAGGTTGGGCCCGCAATTGTCTTCACCTCTCTTTAAACTGGATTGTTTTCAGCCATGAAAACCTTTCTTGATTGCGGAGCTGGGGGTTTTCAGCATCTAGTAAAGCATTCTTAAACAATTCCTAATTATCATGCACATTCTTGTGTTTAAATTTTTCCTCCCACTCAATTTTGCTCATGATTGTTTTCCGCTTTGGGAAATTGGCCTTTTTAACGCGCCAAGAATATAATACTGTTTGCACAAAACAAATAAAATTAGTTTGTGATTGCTTGCACCTAGGCAACCATCTAGTTCAGTGATCAATTCATCTTTATCTGTCAGCATATGCAATTAGGAATGTCCCAACCTGGCTGCAGTGCCAGCAATTCTAGTTTTAGAATCTTACCTTGTAGAAGCTAGAAGCATGGCATTTGCATCACATGCGCCACAAACCAATACAGCAGAGGTTTGTGCTTAAAACTTTGTCTCAAATGCTTCCCTTCCTTCATCTCGTGGTCTACAACATAGTTCCCTTTGTCAGTAAGAATCTAATTTCTTATTCACCATCTTGTGCCAAAAGCTGGCAATTATTACAAGACATAATGAAGTAACACCTAAATTGAAGTAGTAATCAGCAAATCAGCCCGCTCTGGTTTTGATTTGGGGCATGAATCCTGAGGACATATCTTCAGACAGGGATCTGATTCAGGCCCTGTATTTAGCTTCTATTCATCATTTATTCTGACTCCAGCTTCTATTCATCATCTATTCTGACTCCAGATACAGGAAGGACTAAAGGAAGGAAGTTTTCTTTGTCATTTTGAAACGCAGACTATCTGAAAGCTGGAACAGTGCTTGTTCTTCAGCCAGTGTGTGCCCTTTTGGTTCTATATGACTTTCTAATCCCTTAGAAAGACACAGCTCTGCATTGCTACACTGTCATTGTTTCGGAGATACTTAGTGCACTTTAATGGAATGGAGTCAAGACAGAACTCCATTTTTCATAGAAAAATATTTAAATTAATACATCCCTACCTTTCATCTTTTAGGTTTTCCAGATAAACTTTTAAAATGCATTGGCAAGGTTATCTTCTGCAGCATTACCTTATTTTTGTAAAACAGTTTATTTGCACTTTTGTGGGCAAAAGCAAAGAGTGCCAGATGAAGAAATCTGACTCTTCTTGTATTTTTAATTCTTGATATTTTCCTAAGTTTATGTTGCCAAGGCATTAATAATTAAACCACAGAGATTGCATAAAAATGGAACTCCCAACTCATGAAAAATGCTGAAAAGCCAAACCCTTCTTTTTTTCCTCTCCCCCTCAACTCCAAGACAGCTTCAGTTTGGAAATTCCAGAATATTCCCAAGGTAGGAACAATCTGAACAGAAATATGCTTCTCAAATTTCTTGGCTCCTGCTCGCCCAGCTGGCAAGCTTCTCAGTTGCCTCCTACTGGGGAAACACAGAACCCAGGTAACAACACTCTTGGGGAAATTGGTAGACCAGAGGAAGGATAACAAGTAGCTCCCTCACCATAATACAAACTTAATACAGACTTCAGTCAATAGGAGGCTGAGGGCACCTGCGAACAAGGCAGCCCACCTAGTCAGGTGTAATCTCCATCACAGAATTTGTTATCTGAAAACCTGGAGATAAACTCTTGACTGAAGTGTAAGGCTGGAGGAAATCCTGCTATTAAAAGTTGTGGCAAGGAAAACTGAATAATCTATGCACAAATGTAAACAGCCTGAGTGTTGAGGCAGCTCCTCTTTTAAAGTACTGGTATGTAGATGTTCCTGTCCTGATGACCTCACAAAATGTTTCAGTGTTTTGCATTTGCCTGAGATGTATTTATTACTTATACATAGATGGACATAGATCTTGAGCTTACCATGATCTGTCTTACATCTGCCACTGTCTCAAATGACTTTTTTTTTCCTATCATAGAAATCATTCAGAGTTCATCACTGGTGGGGGATCCTGTTCATTGAAACTCATTATTGCTCTAATGAATTACATGCAAGAGCTGTAAGTGATTACATTATAATAGTCAGACTCAGCCATTCAATTGAAATTTAATTATGGAGTACAGGGACATGGCAAAAAAATCCATGCCTGTGTTGTGGAATGCAGCCTCCCCAGCCACAGCTGGCTATTGGAAGTCTTCATGCCATTATGCTTTGTCTTAATCATACCAACTTTTTAAGGAATGAAACAGCAACTAAATACACAGCAATCATTGCAGCTCCCCTGCCTGCCCCTCCAATGGCACCTCTAAAGGTCTTTTGTTTACACATACCCAAAATCAGAGAATATCCTGCTCCTGCAACCCTAACATAAAGTAACTGCCATCAGCAGAGTTACACCTACTTACTGCAAATGAGCATCCCCTCTTTATTGTTACAGAAAAGCAGTCAAAGCCACTCTGCTGGATATACTTTAAAGAACTGGTGCAGAGGCTTTGTCTTTGGCCTCCCCCTTTTTTTTTTTTCTTTCCTATAAAACACCACATAAATGAATGGATTACTGTGTGCAGTAAGAAGACTGATCTTTCAGTATGGTCCATGGTAGGATCTATGCTAACATAAATGTCTTGTTAATAAGAGTGCCTGACTCCCAGACATGGACCTGGAGCTCTCTGAAGGAGCCCAAAGCCCTCCTGAAATGGCTTCTCCTCCTTGTTTGCCAACTCCATTTTACAGCCCATGAGGAATTTCCCTTCCCTACTGTGATGACAGCACTATAAACCAACAGTACCTCAGCATCAACCAAAGCATCCTCTTAGCAGGCTGTTCTGTGTTAAAGAAGTCAAGCACCAGTATCATGTTGTTCTTGACTAGTTACATCCAGAGACTGAGGAAGCACAGATCCTGAAAATCATCCTTGATGTGAGGGTATTTCAGGAAACATCAATTCACTGCTTGTATAACAACAGCAATTCTCTCTCGGCATTAAAATAGTCTTTGCTAACAATTGTGAAACCAAGTCTTGTCTGTTATGGGCTGGAGTTATTTCTTAAATTAGGATCACTGTTTTCCTTTTGGTGTCTCCTTACAACACCACTGTGAAAGAAAAGTTTTTAAGACTTTTCTCCTTTTCCCAAAAATTTCTGATGTCCCTTTGGGAAATTTATCGAAGATCTTGCTGGAGAAGTTTAAAGTAATTCTTGAATATGTCTTTTTGATTACCCTTTTCCTTAGCAATCTGTGTAAGATGTGAAAAAACTTCACCTTACACTTGAGCTGCTTAAGAGAAACTCTTTTGTCCAGCAGACTGGGGAAAAGGGAGAATTTGGGTCAGCAACCATGACAAATGGAGCCTACTGTTCCCTTTACTGAATCATCTACAAGTCAGAATTTCTTCACTTTCCTTAAAAAAAAAAAAAAAATTACTCTTAACATAAACTTGGATTGTTGCTAAAATTATATTGCAGTCTAATGAGATGATATAATTGCTAACGCATGCTTTCAAATCACATACTGTGATTAAAGTTGTGTACGTTCCATGTGCACAATGGAGTTTATGGCTGACATTAGATGGTCAGTGTTATTGAAGTAGAGGGGTTATAACCTGCCAACGTAGCATCCTTGCTGTGTTTTTAGTTCATTCTCTCTTATATATGCACACAAATGCCCTCCCACACAGAGAGTTCACATTAGCTGTGTCTATGGCCACTTTAATAGTTAGAATATTTGACAACACATACTCACATTAGGAACATTTCCCAGTGGCATATCAATGATGTTCAAAATTAAATCACATCTGTTTAACATTGCACTTGTCAGAGTCTGCAAACTACGATGACAGATTTCTAAATTCCAGTTGCCATGGTCTTACTAAAAGAAATGGACACTCTAGAATACATCCATGTCCATGAGTGACCTGGAAATTGCAATGGTGTCACTGACAAAACCTCATCACATCCCCTTGGAAAGGAATTCTGTAGTTTGCAAAAAAAGTAGCTGAAAGCCTGAGCTTGATCGTTGTTTCCACTTCATGTGTAACTATAGTGTGCTACTTAACTACTAGAGTTTTAAGAACTTGATACACCACACATGGATGTTAACAAAGTGTGCTGGAGAGAGGGCCCTCAGTGAAGGCATGGTTTGGTAGGTGTACTGAACTCTGCCAGAAGTGACATTAATATTCCAGTCCAGGAGAAAATGCATCTGGACCCAAAAATGAGCACCCTACACTAGCAAGACACAAGACTTACTTAACACTGTGTGCTTTCTTGTTTCCTCTGCTTCTGTCCGCCATGGATGTTAGCACTCTCATATTAATCAAATACAGCTTTCCTGGGGTCCTGATCTCCAGCTTTACAATTAAACAACAATTTAAACATAAGATTCTTGGCTGCCAATTCTCTCTTCTAGCCCCGGAGGATGGCAGAGACCATACATCCAACTCTGTGGCTGCAGCAGTGCTCATAGTTTGATCTGTGACTGCTGTCCACAAGACCTGTCAAAAGTGGTAACTTGTTGGGTGTCAGTTGGTTATGTTGATTGTGTGTGTTTCAGACAGCCCTCATAAAAGGCATGTAAAATAAAAGCAAAATCTGTGGGACACCAAGTAAGATGAGATGATAAAATTATTTTCTCTGAGTGGTATAAAAGAAGGGGTGCAAGAGCACTTATACAAATGATATCACACAGTATGAAAAAGTAAGGAAAGCTCTTTCAAGCTACAGAAGGAACTTTTTATATCAGTTCAACTAAAAAAGTATCCCAACCCTGCCTGCACTGTGTCTGTGCTTATCTAACTTGAAAGAAAGCAAAGGTAAGTGCACTGTCAGAATAATACTTTCCACCAGCATAAGGCAATCTTAAGTTTGGACAATTTTCATACAAATAGTATTTTATATGTTGGTTATCATCCAAAATGGAGTGTTTTAGTAAGTGAACCACTTCACTTTATATACTAGAGCAATTAATTATCCCTTTAACTAAATTGATTGTAGCAAGACCCCATTTTTCCTCCCAAGGGGAAAAAAACAAAATAAAATCCTTACAAAAAATTAACAAATTAAAATCAAGGAACTGATAAAATCCAGCAGCAATTAACATGCAAAATGTTTTGCTCTAATTCTGATTGAAAAAAGCAATCCAGAGGAAGTAAGCTCTTTGCTATATCAGGCAAGAAAAGAGAAATAAAAGAAATAAGGGAAGAGATGAATGAAAATGTTTTATTTTTAAATGTAGATTTGATACAGTAGTGATAATTTAACTTGGTTCTAAGTACACTGGGCAATGAATAGCCTCATAAATCTATGGGGTAAACTCTGAGGATACAGAAAGGAGCCCTTTATTGCCTTGTAACCTCAAAGCAAACTAAAATTATCTCCTAAATAACGGATTTTCTAGTTGCACTGAATTATTTTGTAGCAGAGGGGCAATAAGTTCCCTCTATCACTCCCCAGGTTACCAGTAAAAAGAGCAGCATCAATCAGTTCCAGGTAATGCTAGGTGTTGCTATTTTAGGAAATTCAACCTTGAAAACTTTTTCAAGTTAACAAAGGTGGAAGCCAAGATGGATTTGGGGTTCATTCATGTGGCTTCCAGCAAATGCATAAAGTTGTTTCTGCCTTCTGATGGGATTCCTTATTGAAATCCTTCTATGTATCTCCTGGCAAAGCTGGCAGACACCACAGGGTAACAAGAGGTGCTGGCTGGTGACACACAACCTCAGCACTGGGGAGCACTTGAGAGCTCTGCCCTTTGGAGATGCACAAGGTGCCCTCCACAGACCAAGCACCTCCACAGCTTCCCCAGCAGATTGGACTCAGTTGTAATGATCGAGAATAGACAAAACTAGACTAGACTAGACTAGACCAGACCAGAACAAGCCAAGTTGGAAGAGGCCTCCAAGATCATCCAGTTCAACCTGTCACCCAGCCCTATCCAATGGCACTAAGTGCTTTTCTTGAACACCTCCAGGGATGGCAACTCCACCACCTCCCTGGGCAGCCCATTCCAATACCAATCGCTCTCTGTGAGAATAACTTCTTCCTAATATCCAGCCTATACCTCCCCCAGCACAACTTGGGACTGTGTTGTACCAAGAGATAGATGTGGGTGGTGGGGGACTTCTTTTTTTTATTAAGGTAAAGCTGAAAGTGAGCCCTGAAATAACTGATGATACATGAACTCACAGATTACATATATGGGTATATTTAATTTCAGATGTCTAAATGTCTCTGACCAAGCTACTCTCTCCCTCTGACCATTACCTAGTGATATGGAAATACAATAAAAACTGTTCTCATGCTTGTTTCTGAGCTTCAAGTTGTGTTAAAATGCTGGAAGACAATTTATTTTATCGAAGCTATCTCACCCTCAATTATCTGCATCTACCAGTATTCTTACAACTGACTAATACTGGTGTTTCAACTAGGAGTTAACTGGTCTTACACAATCTATATATAGAAAATAGCAACAGATAGCAGCAACAGATAGCAAAGGGTAGAACAAAACATTCTTTGTCAAATACAAGTTTGTACTCAGCAATACACAATGATCTGCAACAATAATATTTATCTATCGCTTATCTAGCATCTTATACATTTTACAATGAAAGAAACAGATAATTCCCAAGTTACATGAGTAAAGCAGTCCAAATCAGTATAAAACCATAAATAAAATCAAGATACAATGCCAAGAGCTTTCTGGAATGGAGACATTTTGTATTTCAAAACAACTAATGCCATGTTGGTTCACAGGTCAAAAGTCATATAGGCAAAAGCACTGGCACCAAGCTAAGTGCTCTTGAATATGCCAACTGTCATTTTCATTTCTTAAAGGGATTAACATTCCTATAAAACCATTTTTTTACTTAGAGAACTTCTTGGCAGCAGAGGCAATTATAGATCTATCTGATAGGTCGGACTTGACAATCTTGAAGGTCTTTTCCAATCTGGTTAATTCTGTGATTCTGTGAATAAGGATGCAAATCAATAAGCAGGTAGATTTTTGATGCTGGGAATGAGCAAATGGATTGGAGGGAATGTAAACCTAATTGGGTTTCCCAAGCTTCAAATACTGCTATGTGAACAATCACCAAATACACTGTCTTTTTCACATGGCCTGCATGGATTCTGGAGAGAAAGCAAGGCAAGATAGGCAGTGTAGGTCTGGTAGGATAAGGGAAAGATGCCTAGCCCGAGGCTTTGGCAACAAGAAAACCATCTGTGAGCTAATGTGCTGCTTCTGTTCAGAGAATCAGACTCTTCCCTACATTTTAAATACATGGCAATTATGCTAAGAAAATACAGACTCCACTTTCTTTTTTAGCCAAATAGAAACTAACTTCCAAAAGCTCAAAATTATCTTTATTAATTAATCGAAGAAGCAAGAGTATAACGTAGACAGAGGTTACCAAAAAAGTGTCTAGAAACAAGTTCTTTAAAAGCCTGTAAGACAAAAACTTCAATGCACAAAATTGAACTCCAGCTTTGCTGGAATTTTCTGGCACTCTCTTGGCATATCAGAGCTCCTTATACATCTGAGTTTTGGAGAGGCCCTTCAGATCTCCCCTGAAAAATAAATGGTCTGTGGGTAAGTAGTGACACACAGCCATCTTCTTGTCAGGAAGATTTGCCAACTAAAGCCACTGGATAGACGTTAAGACCTTCCAAAAGATAAAACACCTAATCAAAGTAAAAGTTTAGGCACAACATAACATTGTTAATGTTCTGCCAAAAAACAAACCAGATGAGCAGGGGAGAAAGGCACAGAATGTAAAAGAGAGAATGAGAGAGAAAGAATACCGGCCTGGAGATACCCCACCAGCATCTGCTGGAGGGACTGGAGCAACATCCAGTTTGGCAAGTGGCCAGTACCATCTGTGTAATATCTGATACTACATGAAAACGAGAGTCAAACTGAGGTGCTTTACTTCGTTTAGTACCAGGAGCTCCCTGCTCCATCTCTGATTTTGTGGAATGTCCCCCTTCCAAACTTTCAACATCACAATGTAACAGGGAGAAATAGAAAGATTTCCTACCAGGAGGAGAACTTCTTAATCAATTAAGTGGACAATCATTCGATGTTACATTTCGAATTCTGAAGCTACAGAGATAAAAATGCTCAAATCTGAACCACAGATGTTTCTGCCTCTTATAAAGACTCTAAAATTATGGATATCCTCTTACTTAACAAGTACATCCATAAATGGGTGCTAACAGCACTGTCAAATCGGATAACAGCAAAAACTACCAACATATTAGGGGAATGTGAATCTTCTCCATAATTCTGTTGACCTCAATGCTTGTTTTCAATTTCTTAAGTTAAGTGTAGCAAGTTTGGGGTTTTTTTGTTTTGGTTTTTTTTCAGTCAATGAAGAATGTGAAAGGAAAAATAAACTTTGCAGAAGACAAAGAGACCCTTTTGAAAGGATGAGTAATAAATAAGAAAGAAAAAAAGAAAGTAATGTACTTATTTATTAATCCTCCTTTCAAAAAGTAAGGAAAATAATGCTTTTACTTTTTGTTAATAGGAGAAATAATGAAAAATCGAAGAAAATCAAGTCCAGTGTGCATTAGTGTGCATTTGCTTTGGAAATACTTGGTGAAGGACATATGTTGCCTTAACAATAACTTTTGTCTGGCATTCAGCATAGCACTTAGCTTGAGGGATTTGATATTGGGATCAACCTTCTGGAGATGTACTGAAGATTTCAGCAAACATCCCCCCCAAAAAAATCAAGACTTTGACTTCATATCTATATACATTTAAAAAATAAATATGTGCCTTAAAATTGTTTTTTTGGTAAATGTAGAAATGCATATGCCTTCTTTAAAATTTATTGTAGGACTTAATACACAAGGCAGACAGAAAACATTACCACAAGAGGGCAACTGTCTAAGTGCTTAAGTCATTTAATTTTTCTGATGGCTTATTTTGCACATTATACAGACCTAAGAGAGCAATTTTGGCAGAAAATGAAGTGACTGAAGTTCTGTGAAGAGACTATGCTGCTCTTTCTCCAAGCTCAGCCCCCGTTTTTTCAGCATCTACCTAAATCTGTTAGGGATATTGCCATTACTAAGAGATATTTAATTCTTTTCTCTCTTTTGGCCTCTTTAAACATGTCAACCTCATTCCTGAATCAGAGGCTTACCTCCAGAGCAACAAGCTGTGTTGGGCATGTTTGAAGTGCTTGGTGGTGTTTGAGCTGGTGCTTGGTTCAACCTGGAGAGGAGACTCAGGGCAGAGCTTGTTCCTCTCTATAACTACCTGAAAAGAGGTTGCTGGGGGGTTGGAGGTTGGAGCCAGGTGGAGGTTGGTCTCTTCTCCCAGGCAAGCAGTGACAAGAGGACACAGCCTCAAGCTGTGCTAGGGCAGGTTTAGGCTGGACATTAGGAACATGTTCTTCACAGCAAGAGTGATTGGCATTGGAATGGGCTGCCTGGAGAGGTGGTGGAGTCACCATCTCTGGAGGTGTTTAAAAAGAGACTGGATGTGGCACTTAGTGCCATTGTTTAGTTAATTAGAAGATGGTAGGTGACAAGTTGGGCTTGATTATCTCAAAGGCCTTTTCCAACCTAGTTAAATCTGTGATTCTGTGGTATGCTGGTGAGTTGTTTCTTCACTGGTATTTACAAAATAAGACTGGTATGGCAGCTTACAACACAAAATTTGAGCAGCTTATATTATTACTGAATCACTAATCAAATCTGTCATGAAGTATATTTCTCTTGAAAGCACAGAAAACGGAGTGAAGTTTGGCTTGGACTATTAGGTGTCATGAATATTTCCAATGTCCATCTTGTAATTTTCATCCAGGGAATTTCAATTAACATTTCCTGAATGTGAGCTTCTATGTTAGCAAGACCCTTTGACTTCCTCCAAAGCCAAGAATTTAAAGTGCAATTCTTCCACACTGGCTAAAGGTGCACATAGATCATTGTCACTAGATCTGCCAATTACTCAATTTATGTCGAGCAGTTCTGCATTCTCAGTTCAGTACAAGTCTTGAATAATCTTGATTTCTCTGGAGAAATCAAATAAGGGAATTCGTGCAGTATTATTCAGGTAGCAAGTCAGTATTATGCATAAACACCATATATATATATATATATATATATATACACACACACATATATGTGTAGATATATCCATAGAATGGTTTAGGTTGAAAGGGACCTTAAAGATTATCTAGTTTCAACACCCCTGCCATGGACAACAACATTTTCTGCTCAAGGCTTCACCCAACCTGGCCTTGTACACCTCCATGGAGGGGGAGCATCCACAACCTCCCATGGCAACCTGTTTCAGTGTCTCACCACCCTAATCAGAGAGAATTTATTTTTAGTCTCCAATCTGCCCTTCTCAAGATTCAATCCTTTCCCTCTGATCCTGTCACTGCAAGCCATTCTCATTGGCCCCCTTCAGATACTGGAAAGATACTCCAAGGTCTCCCTGGAGATTTCCTTTCTCCAAGCTGAACAGCCTCAACCCCCTCACGCTGTCCTCATAGGGGAGGGTTCTACAGCTCTCTCATCATCTTTATGGCTCTCGTCTGAACCCACTCCAGCAGTCTCATGTCCTCTCATGCTGGATGCATTGCTCCAGATCTGGATGCATTGCTCCAGGTGGGATCTCATTAGAGCAGAGGGGCAGAATCCCTTCCCTGTGCTGCTGCTCTCCCTGCTTTGGATGCAGACCAGACCAGTTCAGCTGGCTTTTGGGCTGCCAGTGGCCATTGCTGGCTCATGGGGAGTTTACCATCAGCTGACACTCCCAAGTGAGACTGGTCTTGAGCCACTCCTTCCCAGTTTGTATTTATGCTTGGGGTTGCCCTGACCCAGGTGCAGGACCTTACATTTGAGTACATGTACATATATACGTATGTGTATTTCTGTCTTCATCTATTCATGTACATATTTCCATAGCCCTCATTAGCACCCCAAAACTGATGCAGAGTCCTCTGAAGTACATAGACTAATTTCCTGAGTGGAAAATACAGACTTCAGATAAACTAATTGTTCCACAGATCTGAAATGCATCCACTAACAGAATAAGAACATGGTAAGAAGTTCACATAAAAGTAAATTTACACAGTGCAGGGAGAAATTAAGTAATGGTAAAGAAAAGCATTGTGGTCACTGTCACGTTCTAGTTACCAATTAAATGAAAAGGCTGAGCAAGATAATACATTAACTCCTCCTGCCAACCAATAAAAAAATTGATTCTATTTTGCCAATCTCAAAATGGAGATTAGACAGTCCTGTTGCTGTTCTATGCCTGTGACATTTTATCCATTTTTAAAATCTCCTCTTATAACCTTATCTCAAGATTCAAATCTTGTGCCATTTCCCATCCTTCTTTACAGTCTTTTCCTTTAGAATAAGGTTCTTTTTTATCCTTCTTTCTTTCTGTGAAAAATAGCACTTCACCTGCCTCACTGACCTTTCAGTGTTTCTAATTTACTTGGATGGACAATTTCCTTCCCTGCTCTTCTTTTTAGCTGGCTATGAGAAAGTACTGGAAGCAGCAAAGTCTTAAGGCTTGCCCACACTTCAAAAGTTAATGTGTTGGTTTTTTCCTAGGGCCTAGGTAGGACACCTGAGATCACTATCATCACCATAACTCCAAGACTGTACAGTTCTGATTCTGTGTTAACCAGGTTTCCAGGGGAGGGAAAAAAAAAAAAAAAACAAACAACAAACAAACTACCAAAATGTAGGATCCAAGAATTCAAAATCCAAAAAAAAATCCTGTCAAGAAAGAGATATTCTGATAACTGTACTGATCAAGAGAGACAGGAAAACTCAGTATGACTCAAAGATGATACATATTGTCAGCAAGTGAAAGATTTGCAGCTTTTCAATATGCAATAATAAGGAAATTAAAACCTCACATGCCCCTTCCTAAGCACTTCTAATAGGCTGTTAGAAATAACCTAAGAAGACCATCATGTTTTATTTTTTCTGCACCAAAAAATTATCTCCTCCAGCATGATTTTCAACACGAGGAATTAAATATACTGAAGTGGCCTTGTTCTGAGTTATTGGATTACCATGGCAGGTACCTGGTGTAGCAATGAAGAGTCAAATTTCACTTCTAGGTAACAGAATGCAACTCACACTGAGGCACCTTAAAAACTTTGTAAATGTTGGATGACTCTCCAAGAGAAAAGTAAAATATGTATTAAAGAAGATACATGGTTATTTGGTTGTTGTTTGTTTTTTTTTTTTGCTGGTTTACTGTAGGCAAGACAAATGCTTAGCAAGGACCATGGCAGCCCTGTTGATTTCAGGCAATGTTTTATGGTTTCTGGATCTGAGAAATGCCTCAGTCAAAACCTCTGTGGAAAGGACATTACTAGGAAGTTTTTTTAATTTTAGATTTAGCTTAATAAATTTATATAACACACTAAAATAAAGACCTTTGCCTGTCTTGAATAACAAATCTTTTCAGTATTGTCTTTTCTAAATTTCTTTTCTGTTATATCTTCAGCTTCTGCCTTTTGGGATGCTCTGTAGATGTTTGCAAGCTATCAGGTCTGCTGCAGAGGAGTTATTAGTGAGCTGTATACAGCAACAAATATAATGTACAGCCCATGACCATCACCTTCCTCCCTGAAGCTGATTTTTGTCAAATAAATAGATACCACCATGGTTATATCTTTAAGATGTTTATAAATATGTGTCATATCTAAATATTTATCATTAAATTCTACATTTTAAAAACTCCCTGGAGGTGTTCAAGGGTACATTGGATGAGGTCTTGAGTGACCTTGTCTAGTGGAAGGTGTTTCTGCCCATAGCAGAGGGGTTGGAACTAGATGATCTTTAAGGTCCCTTCTAACCTAAACAGTTCTATGAATCTACGAATCAAGTGCTGCAGACAAGGATCCAATTAAGTCAGTAGTATTACTTTTTTCAGGCACCCTCATTTGCCTTTGGAAAGAAATAAAGGATTCATCCAGCATTGTTAATTTCCTATGCTGTGCAGCTGAAAATAAACCTGGTTTAGTGTAAACTTATTCTTCTGAGCCTGCTGAACCTCTTGCCAAAAGAATTATGAGACTTTATCTCAATTCATCTCATCTGACTGAAATTGACAGTTGGTCTTCCAGATCCCACCCCTTATGATCTCAGCTTTTGGACCTCAGTCGAGGACTGTTAAATAGCAAGTTCCTCTATCTACTGAGCCTCGTATCAGTAGATCTGAGATGCAAGAGGAATATTTTTTAAAGGATGTAGGGGCTCTAGTGCCAGGAAATGGACTTTACAGGGTGCTAAAAATCTCTCAAATTAAAAGACTTTTCTGCTTAGCTCTGAAACCAACTCAACCTACATGATGGACCAACAGCGAACATCACCATACAAACAGAAGTGGAGATCTTTCTGCTCCAGCTCTGCAGCTCTCCAGCTGCAGCCTGCTCTGACAGGCATATTAAATCTAGTAGTGATAGCAGATGCTGCTGTGAAAGCAGCAGCCAGTGTGAGTCTGAGATGGCAAAATGGGGCTGATACCATATATTCAGACTTGAACAGGATGTTTCTGCTTAGCTATGTGGAGGAATTAGTTTAATACCAACTCCCTGTTGATCCAGACTGCTTCACTCAAAGCTCAACCAAAAGCTGTTAATAGTGTATTTCTGTACTTGGTGGTGACAAATCTCAGAATGCATCATGGTGCTGAGCCTGACACTGAATGGAAAAGGTAGAGGAGGAAGAAAGGGACACCAGCAGACAGTTGCATGGAGCATTTAATCAGTAGGTAAAATCTCTACTAATACCTCAAGCAACTGAGTCCTATGTCTTGTACTTCCAAAAGCTATACCTACACAACAGAGAGAAAAAAACTCTGACAAACTTTGGCCCGTCTGGCCTGAAGTACACTTTCTTGAGTCCATGATGAGTTGTATTATATTACCCCAGCTCCCTTGCTGGGGATCACCAGTCATCCTTTCCTACTCCCCTCCTGATGCACAGACTATGGTGACCAAGGGATGAGAATTTTGGCATTTGCAGTCAGGGCAAGGGTTGTCCATGTAGGCTGATGCTATGGGAGACACAGGACAGCCACATTTGAGCAGTAACCTGCAGTGAGTCTCACACCTTTATCTGGACTCAGTTGCTGCGAAGGCTGTATTATACTGATCTTCTGAGTGCCAGGCATTGCACAGGGAGCTAAACAATTTGAATTCTGCTACAAGCTGGGGAGAACAGAGAGGCTTAAACACAGGTTCTTTTCCAAATGTAACCCAACAGGCTCACCTATAACAAAGGAAGTGAAAACACAGAAACAGCAGTGAAGGAGTATTGGTAGCAATAGAAACCATATAGCAGGAGGTATAAGGATGCAATTAAAAAGAAGAAATCTTTCATGATGTATTTTCTGATATCTTCAAAATACAAGTCGATCTGTAAGGGTGGTAATTAGAGTTCTGACATTGGAAGAGAGATCTGAAAACATGCACAGGACAGACTCCTGAATCTCAAACACTCCTAATTAAAATCTATTATTACAAATCAGCATTGCCTTTTCCCTTTCTTCAAAGTTACATTAATTTGATAAAACAGCAGCAGAATTTTGACTGTTAATCAAAGAGATAACAGTTTCACAGGACAGATCTTTAAAATTCTCCCTCTTGTACTTTCACAGAGAAGACTGAAGCTGAAGGGGGGGAAAAAACAAAACAAAACAAAAAAAAACCTGAATAAATGTTTTCTTATTATTGCTTTACAAGAAATAGTCAGTTAATCAAAAGAAGATGCAGTAAAAACAAAAATACACAAAACTTCATGTCTGCTATCTCAATAAGGTATCAGAAAAATCCTCTTCATTCCTGTGTAATAAGACAGGACAATTTAAAACGGGGTACATTTTCAAAGCAGCAAGGCGATCTAACTTTGCAGATCCTATTGACTCTATGCTAGCCATGGAGCTAAATCCCCAAGTGGGTCTTTGACAACATATTCCTAAAGAAGATTAAAGGTTCCAGCTGATGTTGGTGTTAAAGATGTGGACTGCCTTGTGGAAAACTATATAATGATAAAAAATTCATTTTTATAAAATCATAACATCCGTCTTCCTTTGACAGTGGATCATTCTTTTCTGTGAAACAGGAGAAAAATTCTCAGGGAAAAAAATAAATAAATCACATTTTTTGGTACAGACCACAGACCAAAACCTGAGTTTGTCACTCTGACTTTCTATGCGAGATCTGACTAGGCTTTGCACCTAAAAATGTTTCATAATATATGCAACATAATTGATGTGCATTGCTCTAGCCTATGATCAGGCCTGGCAAATCTGCCAGATCACAGACTAGACTACCTGCTAACACTCTTTTGGTCATATGTTGTTGTAGGTTTTATCAGCCCTTGAACATCTTTGAGCGAAGACAGAGATGGCCTACACATGAGCGGTTCTAAAGCACCAGAATCAAATAAAAGTGAAAAGACAGTAATGACTTCCACAGAAAAAAGCAGACAAATAATGAAGAAGGTGGGCTTCTGGGTTTTTCACTACCTGTCAGGGAATACATCCTGTAGTCTTTACAGATTCTGTGAATAGGTTTTCACTAACATAATTCTGCTTGCAGATCATTCACAGATTCCATTGTAGAATGGTTTAGGTTGAAAGAGATCTTAAAGATCACCTAGTTCCAATCCTTGCACCTTCTAGTAGATCAGATTTGTCCAGGTCTCATCCAACCTGCCCTTGAACACCTCAACAGAGGGGGCATCCATGACCTCCCTGGGGACACTCCAGTGTCAGGAAAGTGTGTAAATATTTCCTTCAATGTGAGTTTTCTAGTGAGCTTCCTGCCTCTGAATTTTACTTCCAAATTTAATTTTAAAAAATCATGAAGAAAACTATTTTTTCACTTCTGAAAGTCACCTGGTCTTCGCTTGGAACTGTGTAACTAGAACCACAGCTATGCCAAGTTATAGATTGCAAATATTGTCAGGCATTTGGGCTGAGATGCAGGATTATATTGATATGCAGTTTCATGCTTGGCTGTCAATGTATTACCTGATTCTGACTAAATAACAGAGCAGGTTTGAAACTTTCAGTCATTCTCTCATCCGAAACAATGAGGCACAAAAGTTATCATGGAAAACAAAAGTTTCACAGAAAATATTTTTCTGCTGATTTGTGGTTTGGGAGAGCCTTTCTTTATTACATAAGGCAAATAATTTTTACTTGCCTCTCTCTTTTAATGCAGTTTTGCTCCCTGTCTTGCAGTGTCTGGGCGTCCTGAGGGCTGGTCTTAGCAGACAAACTAGGCATTCAGTAATCCTGCCATCATCTGTCACATCTCCTACCTCATATAACAATGGACCCACTTTATCTCCCTATTCTCCCTTTTACTATTGCTGTATTTAAAGAAGCTCTTCTTGTTTTCTTTCACCTCCTTAGACAGATTTATTTCCAAGAAATCCTTGGCTTCCATTGTTACTGTCAGAGTATGTAGAGACTCATTTCTGTAATCCTCCCAGCTGCCCAGACTTGTTCCATGTATCATGAACTTTCCTCTTCCATTTGGGGTTGTCCAATAGCTCTTAGATATCCATGCAGGTCTCCTGCCTCCTCTGCTTTAGCCAGAAGTTAAAAAAGTACTGATGGATCACCCCTCTAGAAGGTACAATCCAGTTATCCCTGGCCCAATGCTTTCACTCACTTTGAGCTACATTCAACCCTACTCTCAAAGAAAACTCAACCCTAATCCCCAGATTTTAGATAGGAAGCACTAAGTATTCCACTTTCACAGATTAAAAATAAGCAAATAAAGGGAAGGTGTCAAAATGACAGCAAACAGAACATTTAAATGTTGGCTTGCTATAAAGTTGAAATGGTAAACAAATATTAAAAGTGGCGCAGAAGCTGCAGCCTTCTCTCCTTCACATAAGGGCTGCTAAATTACTCCACTGCCCAATCTCAAAAACTGTTAAATAGAACTTCAAACTAAAAATAAGTGTTGCCAGAAACACTGAATTTTGGAAATGAAAATTAGTCCAATCTGTAAAGACATTTTCAAAACTTCCCACAGCTTCAAGCAACTCTGCAGGCCAAGTCCCCAGTTACCCTCCCCGGCTGCCTTTTCACCCCATGGTTTCTTCCTCTTCCTGCTCTCCAGAAGAGTGTGCTCCCTTTGTCTGCCAAACCACAAAGTCCCCTGCTTGCCCTAGTGCAGAGTCTCAAAGAGGGAAGATGGAAGAAGGAGGTGGAATACTGAGACCAATAGTCAAGCAAGAGGCTGAATGCAGAGGTATGGAGACTAGCCAAAGGCATGCAACACCCTGGGCTTCAAGGATGTGGCTGAGAGCAGAAAGCGCCCACAAAAGAATGAGCTACCTTGTACAGATACCAAGTAGAATAGGCAGGTTCATGATTCTGCAGTTCTGTTACTCTTGGAGGAAGAAAGAGTAGGATGTTCCCACCCATGCACTTTAATTTGTTTTCATTCACAGACCTGTTTGTTTCTTCACCTTTCACATTTGTCACCCCTCTGGGAGCAGGTGGGAGTAGGAAAGGGTGTTAGGTGTTTCCTCAGCTGCACATCAAGGCATGATGCTTTTCAAACAAGAATGGTGTCATTTGCAGATGTTACTTGTTTCTAAAGCAAGTAAGAAGCTCTTTTACAAGTGAAATAGTGATAACAACACTATGCCTTTTTTTTTTTAAATTAAAAAAAAAAATTATTATTGAGTCTATATGGCAAGGTTTTGGTAGAATTACCCAAACCATACCTTACAAAAATCAGTACAAAAGTATAAGTTGCCTGGTTTTTGCAAAGGAAAATATCTGCTTAGAGGCAAGTTTTCTTCTCCAGATAGGCACTGTGTTACATACAAACTTAGCTGTCTGTGCTCTGTAGATCCTGTTGCATGATGCCAACATCTCTATAATGAACACGAGGATTTCGCATTAAACTGGGGCTGCTAACTGGTGGTGGGATGAGCTGTCAAGGAATTATTTTTATGGCCACCATTTTGTCAGTGGAGAAATTGACAGGCAGCAGGAAAAGGCATCACAGGAAACAGCTTGCTAGTATAAAGCATCCAGAGAGATTCAAACCCAGACTGCCCAAACTCTGCCATTGCCTCACGACAGAAAAACAACAGCTATTCCTGCAGGCATGGATGAGGACACACAGCTGGTTTGGGTGTCTCTGCAATCTTCTCTTTTGTTAAGCAGTTACCATCAAGAGTAACCCACTGGCATATTTGCTACTGCTGTGTGCTCCTCTGAAGCCACTGGGATTACAGTAGGTGCAGCCTTGCACTGACTCTAGCTCCAAGCAGTTTGTGCTGCTCTTAGGCTCCTCCTGGAAAGACCTCACCACCTCCCTGCAACTTGGCAGACCTGCACATGAATCAGTGACTTACTCTTCAGCCAAAGGTTTTGAGATTCTTAGTTTGTTTCAGCCATGAGAGCTAACATTTCCCTTTTACATGCATGTGCCCAGACATACCCTTTCCATTCAAAGCACAGCTGCCACAATCACCTTCCCTGCCCAGAATTCAAATCATGTTATTTTCAGCTTTAAAACACCAAAACAAGAAATCACTTAAACACATGATCAACCTAAATTGTGTGCTTAAACCCAGCACTTTTGAACTTCATTTCCACTGAAGCCTGTGGTAGTTCAGCTTGTACTGGCTGGCTTTGCAGAGGAGAGCCCAGAACTCTCCGTAAACAACTTCTGTTTTGAGCCCAGGTACAATTTGGGTTTAGGATTAAATCCTTACTATACTAAATACTTTTTTTTTTCTTTCTAATTGTCAATACTTTCAACAGAATTAATAATTGGTGTTTTGTTATTTAAGTTGCATGCTTTGGAGAGAAACTGAGGGTTTTTTTTCTCCTCCTTCCTAGCTAGAAGTGTGGTGGTTTAGGAGTTCCCTGTCCCCCCACACTATGAAATTGCCCAGGCTAGACTCAGGTTAGTTCAAACCAGCACAAGAAGTTAGGAAGCAAATTAAAGGTTCTGCAAAGATGAGTAAAATTTTCTTATCATCTGTCGTTACCAGCCATTACTTCAGGACATAACAGAAGTAAGCTATATGATATTCATGTTAAAATTTGGGGTGGGGAAAGAGTAAGCTTTTCCACACAGCAAGTTTGTTTGCCACCACCACGTTTGGAGAGTAGCAGGAATAGCATTGGGCTGCATATATTGTCCCAGTCCATAACTCCTTGGTAGCTTTGGAATGTAGACTTCATTTACTGTTTCATGAACAAGCCCATACACTAATTCAATATTCCAGCTCATAAAAGGAGTAGATCATCAGTCTTAATGCTTCTTAAAATGTTTCTTTCCATCTGTGAATCTCTGCTTGTGGAATATGCCAATTGCTAATACTGTACTCTGGCAAACTCATCTCTAGTTTCTGCAATTCCAGCTTCTCAGTGTTTTAAAGTATTAACAGAAAAGGGTTTACAATTAATATGTGGCAAGGGTAAAAAGAGAAGCAAAGCACATCTCTAAAAAGAAAACATTTATGAAATGGTGTATACACCATCACTTGGGCATGCTGAGCTAAAAAGTAATGCAAAGAGACAGAGTTTGTTTTCTTTTTTCTTCTGCAAAGCTACAATGAAGTGATAATGACCTCAGGAGTGTATGTGTGTGTTTATT
Source organism: Psilopogon haemacephalus (assembly GCA_013396835.1). Lineage (NCBI taxonomy): Eukaryota > Metazoa > Chordata > Aves > Piciformes > Megalaimidae > Psilopogon > Psilopogon haemacephalus. Next base: position 251,172 of record VWZI01007901.1, read on the forward strand.
CCATCTTTGGCCCATTTGATGTGGTTTTGGCCTAAGGAAAAGCTAAAGGCTAAATATATTTTAAGTGGGCTAAACCCAAGATAAACACACGTCCCTGAGGTCGTTATTTCCATTAGATGACAGCTTGCATAAAATATCAAAAGCATTGTAAAAACAGTGTAAACTCTAAAATTATATTCTTTCATAGGTCAGGACATCTTTTAGAAAGTGTATACTGTTTCTAAGCAATTGTTATTTCTATTGTCAAAGTTCCTTCTTCAGCAACAGAGAAACTGAAGTTTATTTGGACTCTGGCTATGCATGAGATAGTCTGGGCTTAGTAAATCCTACACATCGCACTGGGAAATGCAAACAGTGTAGATCCAAGCAGTAATCATGTTCACTGTGAGCATAATAACTGTGTCCATAGAAATATCTGTCACTACACTTCAAAGACCTGGTCTACATGAGGAAGTCTGTCAGTGCTTTAGAAACCACGCTAGGACTTGATGATGGGTAGGTACACACACAGTTCAAAAAGGTTTGTGCCTGCTGTGGATAAAATCCATGCTTGCAGTCAAGAAAATTACATCAGCACAGTTTTGCCTTGCTTTTTGGTATGTATTTTGAGGAAAGTGATGATCAGTGAACCCAGAAAGCTCCACAGGTGGGTGGGAGGAGCTGGTCAACACCTTCTGCTTGTGCCTGCAGCCTCAGACTGTGCCGGCAAAGGCCATCAAGAGAGGGTTTGTTGACTCACACTCCCTCCTCCCCTTTTCTTCTCAACTCTCCCAGACACAAAACTGGTGTGCTTTCTACTGCTGGCTCTTCAGCGACTCCATCCTGATTATACCCTAAAGAGTGTTTTAGTGGATCACAGCTTGAAACCTATTTCCACATAGAAGGTTGGTGATGGAAAGATTCACTTTTAGGGGGAAAAAAACCCCAACATTAAAAACTGTAATTCTTGTTTCCCCCTTCTGCATAAAATCCTAATTCAGCNTCGTTTTCTCCAAATTGTTTTGCTGAATCCAGAGTTGGAAGTATTTCACAGTTCCCAGCAATCAAACCAATTTGGAAGACATTGTGCCTTCAAGGTGTCAATTGTGCTGCAGCTAATTTACAACTTCACTTTCCCAGACACTCAGAATAGAAAAAAAGTGAAAAGCTGAGGCTTTTATCACTAATCATGTCACAAGACAAAATTATGGTTGAGTCTAAATCCACACCTGTGTTTCATCTGCCTTCAGTCTACTCCCTTCTCCTTAGTCCTGTCAGATTTTAATATTGTCCACAGTGTTCCTTTTCTGTAATGTTATCACTTCACTTTTGGTTTAGGCAAAATGCAGTAATTTTTTTAACCTTTTCAGAGTGACATATGTTAAGACCTTTCTGCACAGGTGGAAGGAAAGTAAGGAGAACAGAGAGCTAACAATACCATCACTTTCCTTCCAAAAGCAACATTTCTAAAATTAGGTTTTGGTAATTTTTCATTTGCAGTAGACGGGGGGTGGGGGGGGGTTAGATCATTTCAGCCAAGATTTCCTTTTTTCTTCAGACCATTCATCCTTTCCAATGTAATCTAATACTACTACGCCATACTCTAAATAACTTAGCTCTTCTCCATATTTTCCACTTGGTACTGGATAAGTGACTTGCACTAAATTTGTGGGCTAATTTGTGTAATGACTGAAGTTCAGTGATTTTTGTACTTCAGTGCAATTAGATAATATAAAAGCATTGTTCTGAGTGAAATAGGGGTTGGGATCTAGACAGATTGTAGGATTCAGATCTAACAAGATGACAAACATTGCTTACATGACCTTAAAAGGTTTAGAGCTAATGTCAGTTTTGTCATTCCAGGAGAAATTTCTCCCATTATTCTTTGTTACAACTGCTGAACTCTTGTTAGCCTCAGTAAATCAACATTCATACTGGGCTGGAACGATTTGCATGTAAATCTGTTATTGTTTCTTCATTTATATGAGTATAGTTGAAGTCTTGTTCAAGGGAAGCAACAACTACGGTGTCCATTTTTCACTGTATATGCAGCTCAGCTTCAGTTTCTTCTGCACAGTTACAAACAACAATATATTATGGCTCTATTAGTAAAATACTGGCCTTGGTAAAGAAATTTTAGGGGCCATTTTAGTCCTCATTTTAGAGGCACGGCATTTTTCTTCTAAGCCCACCACTTTGGATAACTTGCACTCTCACTGCCACTGTTACTTGCGGTGGTCTTGATGCCGTTTGAGAGCTTTTTCTTTGGCTGGCTTTGGGTTCTGCCATAAAATGTTTCTCCTGTCAGCAAATGGAAGGAACCAACGGCTGCCTGCCAGTTGTGTTGGCAGTAATGAGCAGAGATACTAACTGGAAAGTGCTGAGAGGTGGGGAAAAAAAAAAAAAAAAAAAAAAAAAAAAAAAAAAAAAAAAAAGGAGCCAAAAAACAGGGAGAAAGGGAAAAAAAAAGAGAGGAAAGAATTAATTCGGTAAGGAACGTCATATGTGGGGTGGACACCAAAAACTGGAGCAAATTGAACATGGACAATCAGAGTAAAGGAAATTTGATTTCATGCACCAGAGAAAGTCCATTGACTTCAGCGGAGTTACTGTGACTTCTCTCCAGACTTTCCTTTTCAAAGAAAACAATAAGGAGAGGTTCACAGACAAAAGGGCAGTGGAAGAAAGTACATTGAATTTAGAAAGGAAAAGGAAATCCTTAGTGTAAAAAAGAACCCAAATGCCAGTGACTGGTACAAAACACTGTTTCCCTCTTCTCATGCTTTGCTCCAGCTGTTTCTTCGAATTTAATTAACATGCCCTTGTTAATATTGCAGATTTTTTTTATTTTCCAACATTGCATAGGCAATGCTGCAGGCATGAAAACAGTGACTTTCTGCTTTAGGGAGGAGAGCAAATGAAACTCATGATGATGTTTTGAGTGTAGACTGCTCTATTTAGCAGAGGAATGGAAGTAGTGAACCTACCCTCTTAAACTTTTGCTAGGAGCTGCACATTTCTGAGGTGTTTGCATCTGCAGTATTTTGGTTGCTAGGATTCCTGGCCCTCTTCCCCTTAGTTTTCCCTCTCCTGCCACCACTTATGAAATGACACTGAAAAGAAGAGCTTCAGAACTTTGCTCTTATTTTCCATTCTCTGCTTTCCATGTCTAGTTCTCCTAGAAGTGCAACAGCCAGGCACACATTTTTTGCTTCCTGAAAACAGTCCCATTCTGTGAATTTCCAATTATATCTATAGTTTTAGTTTCATTAGCATTTCTTTAATGCCTCAGTTTCTTTTTACAGCTTGATCTTTATAACATTATCCTCTGATTTCTTTTTTTAGAAGTACATAATTTTGTCTAAACTTCATCCTTTTCTCCATCTCATTTTTATTTCTTTTTTCCTCCTTTTTTCTTTTTTTTTCTTTTTTTTTTTCCCCCTCCTATTTAAAGGAGGGACTAAAATATGCAGGAAGGAATAAAAAAGTCTTTGAATAAAAGGCCAATTACACTTATATAACATTACGTTTCCTGCATTGAATTTGCATAGTGCATCAATAGTTTTCAGAAGACTTCCAAGAAATAACAAAGGCAAGAACAAGAACAGCCTATGCCAAGAAAGGGGGAAGAAAAAAAAAAAACCAACACACAGAAAAAAAAACAAAGGCCATTCTCTTTGAATACTAAGAAAACAGTGCTTTACTGCTCAGAGCTCACAATATCCTCCCTCATTAGAGAAATGTCTGCAAGCTGTAAAGTATCTGCCCTGGCAGAGGATTCACAAATCACCACAATTACCTGCTTCTTTTGGATATTGAATCAGCTAATTACCCACCAAAGTTTGGAAGGGACATCTGCTACCTGACTTACTTGAGTATCCACCACAGAGTGCTTCTTGGCAAAGGTTTTTGGCTTTTCCCATCACCCACCTCTCAATAGGAAAGTGGGAAATTATTTGGATGCCATCACTAAACACTAAGTAAAACTAGGATAGTCTGGCCTTAGGTATCTGATCCCTGGATGGCCAGTAAGATTTCTCCATGCTTAGGGCCAAAGTGAGTATTAACGCAGGTAGAAGTAAAGTAAATGAGATGAAGAAAGAGTGAGAGGAGGTGGAGTGGGGAAGGGAAAGCTGGAGTCATTTAGACTTCTAGTGGGCTGAAAAATAAGTAACCAGTAGCCCCTAACGTAATATGAATTACAGTTTGGCAAGCACTAGGGATGAATCACAACATCTGGCATTCTAGGTGTTACTGTTTATCTAAACTACCAATGGCATCTGTGCAAGCAAGTCCTGCCAATAGCATTGCCTAGTATCATCTTTTATGTTAGGAAATTAGTGTAAAAATGTTATCCAGGGCTCTGTCTTGGAATCCTGTGCCAGGATTTCCTCCCCACAGGGACAATGGACTCACATGTAGGTAAGGGGCAGCCCTGCTGAAATCGTAGGAAGTTCCCACTTAGATGAAGAATGAATTTACTCCTCCTAATAAAGATCATAGAATCAGTCAGGGTTGGAAGGGACCACAAGGATCATCTAGTTCCAACCCTCCTGCCTTGGGCAGGGACACCCCACCCTAGATTAGGCTGGTCACAGCCTCATCCAGCTTGGCCTTAAACACCTCCAGGGAAGTGGCTCCAACCATTCCCCTGGGCAACCCATTCCCCACTCTCATGGTGAAGAACTTCCTCCTCACATCCAATCTGAATCTACCCACCTCCAGCTTTGCTCCATTCCCCCTAGTCCCTACCTGATAGCCTAAAAAGTCCCTTCCCAGCTTTTCTGTAGGTCCCCTTCAGATACTGAAAGATTTCTACATATGGCTAGTTCAAGCAGCACAGAGTCAGTGACTCAGTGGCAACACCAAAGTCCCATCACAACCATCCTGACTGTGATCCATGTACCCTAATATAGATATCACATAAACACCAAACAATATTTCCTTCCTTCCATCCATTTGAGTATACCAAGTTTAATGCTCGCTCTGCATTCATTCTCTAAATTTAAATCTAATGATTAAAGGTAAATTAAGAAGGGGAATATTAAAAAAAAAAAGTAGTCCTCGTGTAAAGAAATCAGACGACATCTACCATAAAATCTACTGTTTGCACTGAGAAGTATGAACAATGGGACCCGACCTTACTACATCTCTAACTACCAAGATGCCAAAAAATAAAACCTACATGGGTAATTCGTGGTAGTGCAAGGATTATGACCAGAATGACATTGGTCTCATGCTATCATGGCAAAACACTGACTATTACTGCTGGGACTGACATCTTCTGCTGTTGTGTTTCATTGAAACTCATGTTCACGTTAAGGAGGACTCCAAATTGTGCTTTCAACACCAGAGACCTCCAGGTGAATTTTTTGTAAGCCCAGTAATTTACTTGTTAACCAGGAAGAAAATTATAAACCTCATTATGAACTCCTGTAAAGATTTCATTAATGATATGGCTACCCACTGGGGCTAGTAGATAACTAAGTATCTGTTCCACTAAGAAATACAACAAAGATACTTTGATAACTTTTAGGCACATTCCTATACATTTTGCAACTTAACATTGCAAAACATGGTCTGGAATTATGCCTAATGAAGTAATTGTGAAAGATGTCACCTATTCTTAACACAAGGGGAGGCGGGTGGGGAGCAATAACTGCTGAAGAGAGGGTGCACATTGAAAACCTCTGAAACAGCCCCAAAAAAATTACTTTTGGCCTAACGCAGATGAAAGACAGTGAGAGGACATATACCAGGTGTCCAAACCCCAAATTATCTCGCAATCTGTATATAATGAATCTAAAGTGTATTCTACAGAGCCTTGATTGTTTTTCCTGCTGAAAAGTTTTATTGTGCAGACATACATCATCCTAACAAAGTCTCGTGGCATGTTGAAAATGCAGAGAACATATATTTAAAAAAATAAATAAATAATGCATTTGATAATGTAAACTGCAAGGATTACTCTACCAATTGTATTATTTATGTATGTATTTAATCCATAAAAGAAAACTGATTCTGAATTTCTTTGTGGCTGCTACAGAATTCCCATTTTATCACAGGATTCTCCAGGGTGCTGCAGGAACAAGAGGGCCTCAATGCAGAATTTAGGTCTAGCCTCTGCACAGTACATGGAATACATGAAGTGCAAACCAAGAGCAGGCAACAAAGTGGATTCTTTCTCATTTAAGCCACATTATTGAAGTTAATGGCACTGCACACAGTCATGCCTGCCTGAATCAAAAAACAAGCCAATGAAGATAATTTAAGACTCTTTAATTTTGAAACATAGCAACCAGTGATAAAGAAATCCATAGAGGTCAGAGATGGCTTTAGGCTTGGGACATAAACCAGAAGTGAAGTTATTTATCCAATTTATTTGAGCCTCCTCGAGTTCTTGATTAATTTTGTATTTAGCTGAAATTACTGTTGTTCAGAGTCATGAAACACTCCTCAATACCTAAACTAAGCACAGCAAAGAATGAAGCTCTATATTTGTCATAAGAGTTTCTCGAGAGCTGCAGGCAGGTGCCTGCATTCAGATTTAAATCAGTGAAGAATTATTTGCTCCCCTTTCACCAAATAAACTGTAAACATTCAATCCTAGTAGTCACTTCTTGCTACAAATGCAGACTTTTCCAGACCATTTCCAGGGTCTACCTAGAGGACGACAACTAAAAATGCTCTTCATTCCATGCACAAATAAAACACACAATTCTATAGCCTTCCCCAGTCTCAAAGCAGAATGTTCTTGTCCAGAAGGTCAGAGAGGGCACAACTTCCTCCAGCCCACTTGTGGAATTCTCTCTCATTGATGGGTTGAGTAGCAGCTCCTCACAAACCCCTGCTTCATTCTTGCTTTGAGGTAAGGAGTTGCAAAATGACCCTCATGACAGCACTGCAACACCACCACCAATACAGGTGTTGGGCTTTACACCATGCCTCTGGCCTGATGGTCTGTGAGGGCATTTGGCACATGGCTCAGAAATGTTCTAACTGCCTGCTGTCATTCAGAATAAAATTTAGAGAGAAATAAACAATGCTAATGGATTCTATTTTGATGAATATACATAGTCTTTTCTCCATTTACTATAGAGGAGGCTTGAAGAAAGGCAGGAAGAGTACACTACACATGTGGGCATTTACCCAACCTTCATATTTTAAGGATAATATATAATATTTTATATAGCACCAGAAGAATCTCAGAAAGATAAAAGGATAAAGAGATAAAGAAAGTTGGACAGGGCAATGCTCTTTCTTACCACAAGAAAGGCTGGGGGGGGGGAAACCCCACTGTTTCTATTACTCTTTTTTTAACCTGGATTCTTTTTATTTAAAAAGAAGAAAAAAAAAAAGAAAAAAAAAAAAAGGTCAGCTAAGTACTAATCCTCTCTGGGATCTGAGGAACTAAGAGATATGACTCACAAACATTTATCCTTCATTAACAGAAACATAAAAGAAAAGATTAATAAAAATTAGCCCTAACCTGCTGTTCAGCTTTAACTGTTGCCTCAAGGCCTGACTGCAGTCTCCTTTAATCACAGGGATGACCGGTTCAGGATTCCAGCCCTGAATCTGGAGACTGGTGCCATTTTAAACAATAAATAGTGATGAATTAAAAGGTGTGCATTGCCAACTGGGGACAAGGTGGAGCAGGAGAGCCCAGTAAAGCCTTTGGGAATGAAACATCTGGTCCTTGCATAACACAGGGCTCCAAAGAAAGAACTAGACAGTATGGAGGTCTGTGCACAATGCAGCTTCTCTGGCGTGCTAGAGTAGCCACACTAGGCTGCAATGAGTGGCTGCCTTTCAGTCACAGAAGCAGGTTTATATCTCTGTCTGTTACACAACACAGTGTAGGGTTAATCAGGCACAGAATCCTCCTTCTCATCTTAGTTAGTGCCAGTTAAATGAGCTTCAAGATACTTCCAGATATCCAGACTGACACAACTGATTCAGGTGCAGCATGCAAACAATAAACCACCTAATATTTGCAATCTGTTTGCAAACACTGTCAGAGACCTCTACACACAATTATTTTCTCAACTATTAATGAGTAGCAAATGTCTGATGCTTTCATAAGAACATTTTAAATCTTCCATAACTGATTTACATTTTAAATGGTTCTAGTTTCTTTCAGTGGAATGAGCTGTAGAGATGTCTACCATATTCCTTGCTTCAGCTGTACATTTGAGCCATCAGCCCTGCTTCCTCCATAAAACTCTAAAACATCTACTCTTCCTCACATACTTCTAACAACGCTGCACCAGATCCTTAAGCATATGACTGACACTGAGCGGAACCAAGGCTACATTCAGCAGTGATGAGAGAGTAAGAAATGCCCAAATCACCCAAAATGGCATTTCACCACAACCCGTGCAGGGGACAGATGAGACCGTTCCTACAACTGTTTCAGTTTAGAGCGCCTGACATCAGAAAGATGTCACAGAAGAGGAGAGCCTGTGTTATGAGATTATGTGAAAGGAATGTAGGGCATGCAGGAAGAAATATGGGCATATCATAAACTGTTTATTTATGGACTAGAATCTGAAGACAGTAAGCACATGAGAGGAACAGGAATTGTTAAGCGACAGAAAGGGATGCACTAGCAGCAATATGACAATAACGAGCAAAGGAAAAGTTTAGTCTCAGTAGAAGGAAATATTTCTTAATGGCAAGGTACATTAGACTGTGAATAGCCTCCCCAGAGACACCTCAATTGCTTGAGTAATTTAAAACTAGATGAGACAAAGCACTTGAGAATTCATTGGGGGAGCTGTCATGCCCTGCCATTATCTAATAGGTGTTTTCCCTCTCTGACTTGTATGATTCAACTGACGTTAATTGGCATTAGGGCGCGATCAAAATAAAATACAACTCCTAAGCGTTACCAGGCATCACAGTGATCAATTTTCCTGTACTGCTTTTCAGCAAAGTGGAAGAAAGTAACAATAACTTCAGAGACCTGAGTGTCACGACCAATTACAGGAAATTTACATCATACTGAGAATTTTTTTTTTTTTTTTTTTAAGTAACTCCATTCTGGTATGTCATGCTGACAGCTAAAATCCATAGCACCTACAACAGTGTCTTTTTAGTTTTGGTGCTCCACTAAAAGCAGCAGGATCATAGACTGTAGAATCTGGGGTAGGAGTGAAGAAGCTGTTTCTCTTAGAGAGCTATTTCCTTAAGATGGGGAAGGAAGGTTATGAGTTTTGAGTATAAGAACAAAATCAGCCCTGGAAATGGCTAGTTATAGCAAGGATATTTCTCCCACAGTCTAACTACTGATACGTTTAATCTTCACCTTTGCAGCAGACACCTAAAATCTACGTGCTGCACTGAGCTCCTAGCATGCTGTTTTGACATTTTGCTTACATTTTATGCTGCTAAGAAAAACTTGTTTTCCTTAACATAGTTCTGTATGTTAGCTTAGTTCTGCTCCTGCAAAGGTGGGAAGAATAATACATTAAACCAACATGAAAGGCATGTAAAGAACATATTCTCACATACAAGACTGCTGCTGAATATTTTAAAATCCAACCTAAATCTTCTCTAATTTCAAATCATTGCACCTCATCCTATTACTTCAAGCCCTTGCCAAAAGGCCCTTTGTGGCTTTCTTGTAGCCCCCTTCAGGTACTTGTAAACCACTAGTAGGTCTCCCCAGAGCTTTCTCTTCTCCGGGCTGAAGAACCCCAGCTCCCTCAGTGTGGCAGGGAACACCCAAGTCCCTGCCCCACCAGAGGTTTGAATGGGGTTCTAACTGTGGCAGGGCACACCCAAGTCCACTGCTCCATGGGAGGTGTGAATGGGGCAGGGAACAGTCTTCATCCCTCCTCACCTCTGTCAGGAGGTGGAATGTGGAGCAAAGTAGGTGTAAAGTACCTTCTCCCACTTCCCCCCACCCCCAACCTGTAGGCTTGAACAGGGAAGGAACAAATCGCACCAGTATATATATGGCAACTGGACAGATTGGAGTCGGACCTGAACTGGGACCTGGACTCGGACCCTGAGTCAACCCTTGCACAGACCTTGCAGGGACTTTGAGCCAGACTTGCTGCAGGGACCTGCCTCAGCGATAAACTGCTGCTGTTTGTGGGAACACTGCGGAGCACCCCGGTTTTCCCTTGCAATCGTGGCTTCATGAAAGCCATGCCTACAGTCATTTTGGACTTTGGCAGGCACTGGACTCTGTGTGACACTGATCCACTGCTGGACTCCGGACGCTGCTCCCATTCGTTAGTAGGGCAAAGCTGCTTTACACCCAAACCTTTCCATATTCTGATTTTTCCTGAATTACCTGAAAAGGCAAAGCTGCTTTACACCCAAACCATTCCATTTTCTGATTTTTCCTAAATTACCCGAAAAGGCATCCTTGTGAAGATTTTTCCCGAACAAATTAGGACCCAGACTTAAACTAGTTTATACACAGCTTGTGGGAGGGCTTTTGGAAATTATACAAACTACATAATTTATAATTCCTGCCTCTTTAATTGCCCACAATCAATTCGCTCAGCCTGTCCTCACAGCAGAGGTGCTGCAGCTCCCTGATCATCTTTGTGGCCCTGCTCTGGACCTGCTCCATCGGGTCCATGTCCTTCCTGTGTTGAGGGTTCCAGAGCCAGACATGATACTCCAGGTGAGGTCTTACCAGAGCACAGTAAAGTGTTATAATCCAAGATGGAATCATGTCAATTCTTCATTAATACTGACTTTAGCAACATTTTTCTGTAGTTGGTTGGTTGAGTGGGTTTTGTGAGGTTTTGTTTGGTTGGTTGATTTTTGTTTTAAGTATATCATGGTGATTTGACTCAACACATGGTTATTTTGGACACCTGCAGACAAATTATTACTCTTTTTTGGTCATCAATTTATCACAGAATTAACCAGGTTGGAAAAGATCTCTAGGATCATCAAGTCCAATCCAACACCTAACCCTTCTAATTTACTAAACCATGGCACCAAGTCAGTGTCTTTTTAAACATTTCCAGTGATGGTGACTCCACCACCCTCACAGGCAGCCTATTCCAATGACCAATCACTCTTTCTGTGAAGATCTTCTTCCTAACACCCCGCCTAAACCTGCCCTGATGCAGTTTGAGACTGTGTCCTCTTGTTCTGACACTGGGTGCCTGGAACATTCTACATCTTTTCTGACTTGGAACAGATCTGAACTAGCAAAAGAAGGCAGCTCATGCAGTAAAGAATGAACCACCTGAGCCACTTAGCTCCACGTCTTGATTAAAATTTGCATTTTTTGCAGCCATTTCAAATTTATAGCTATTTAAATAACCTTTGTTGTGTGAAGGGCTCTGTCTGAGCCATCCATGCCATACAAGGCATCCCACATTGAAAGCTGACTCTTTGACCTTTTATTCTCAGGCCAGGGAATGAGGCATGCCATGCACTCATATGCTCTGCCCCTGAGCACTACTCTGGGTAAGTTACTTGGACAGCACCTCTTGCCAGCTGATTCACAAAGTGGAATCTGCATAAACCCTTGAAAAGAAATGCTCATTAATATTCCTAGCCAGAGGCAAGTGTGCTACAACCCAGTGAGAGGAAGGGTCAGAGGTGGGGGTGGGGGGGGGTGGAAATTTTAAAAATAAAAGGAGAGAAAAGAATTTCAGGCCTCATAGAACAAGTCAGAACATCCCAAGACAAGTGGTCCCTTTGTTGCTGGAAGAAGAACAGACCATTCTGCTCTAGGAAGAACTATGCAAATAGACTGAAAACACGAAGATATTCTCTATTCTATTTTTATCAATAACCCAAGAGTATCCAACAGACTAAGACAGACCCTTCCCCTAGGATATTTGAACAATTTGATGGAACCAAACAAAAGGATTGGGGAATTCCACAGAGCATCAGCCTTCCTTTAGTCAACAGAGCAGTTGTAAAACCACCCCACTTTGCTCAAAATATTCTAGGGGTGTGTTCCCTCATCACCTCCTTTTCCCCTCCCCATGCTCCATGCCTGGAACTGTGCCTGCCTTCTGTTGTGGCAATTTCCATCTTTTTGCAATAAAAAGGCAGAGACTTTGCTAGCACAGGGAGCCATAAGAAGATTGTGACAGTAGTGTGTTTTTATCTGAAAATAAGAATTGTCTGCCATTGCCCTCCCCCACTTCCATAAAAAGGGATTTTAAAAGGTAGAAAAGAGGTGGTTATGTTACAGTTATTCATTTTCTTTTGATCTAAGTGATATATCACTTTTCCTATTAGGATTTAATTTGCTTTAGCATGAAGAGATCAGCAAGTGAGTTCTATTTTAATTAGACAGGTACTAAACAGTTTGATAGTAATTTGAATACTGACAAGCTGGAGTGCTCACTGGCCCATGAACAGAAATGATATTACAGTGTTCAGCCTGCTTGAAGAGAAAAAGTCCCTTAAATATTTTACATGCGAGTTAAAAATGGAAGAGAAAAATATGCCAAATGGTGAGATAAAACATGGGCAGTAAGATACCAAGGCTGACCTGCAACCCACCTGCAAAACTTGTTAGCTACCTTCTGTAGTTCCTGCTCCTTAGCAGGAGGCCCAATTTAGCAATATTTACTGCAGGGAGGGAGGTAAAGTTAGAACACACATCCCAGAAAACTCTCTTTCATAACCAAGATCTTGAAGCAATCAGTGCAGATGCTACTGCCCAAGGAGAATGAGTCATAAATATGTCATAAAAGACAGCTGCATACACAACACATGAGAAGCAGAAAATATTTAACTTGTGAAGGTAGGTTTGCTGCCCCTTGCCAAAGTGCAGCCCCTGTCTGCTCCTTCAGTGTCCATAGTTATTCCCTCTTCCTGCTCCATGCATTTTTTTCCACTGGAGCTTTCTACCAGTAACCCATTTAAAACAGCAGATTCTCACCAACTTTTTTGACTCACAGTGTGGGTACCAGCTTGCCAATGATACATTCACAGAATCACAAAATTAATCAGCTGGGAAAAGACCTGTCCAGCCTATCATCCAACATTATCTTTTCTACTAAACCGTGGCACCAAGTGACACACCCAGTCTCTTTTTAAACACTTTCAGGGATGGTGACTCCACCACCTCCACAGGCAGCCCATTCCAATGGGCAGTTATTCTTTCTGTGAAGAACTTCTTAACACCCAGTCTAAACCTGTCCTGGTGCAGCTTGAGGCTGTGTCCCCTGGTTCTGTTGCTGGTTTCCCGGAAGAAGAGACCAACCCCTAACCTCATTTCAGGTAGTTGTAGAAAGCAATAAGGTCCCTGAGACACCTGTTCTCCTGGTTTAAAATGAAGACTACCTAAGAGCCTTTTCCAGATTGTGGGAGCTTCATCTCTTCACTTATCTCTCTATGATCTGTGTACCAGCTCACCAGTGATTAATTCCTTAAAAAGAAGGCTACCTAGGAGACTTTTCTGGATTGTGGGAGACTCATCTCTTTACTTATCTCTCTCTTGTTGTGTCTGCTTCTTTCCTTTTCTGCTCTTCTCCAAGCAAACCATGCTTTCAGAAGTGTTGTTGCTATCCCAGTAAGCAATAGCTATGTTTTATCCAAGTTTGGTTTTTGGGGTTTGTTTGTTTGGATTTGGGGGCTGGTGGTGTTTGGTTGTGTTTTACTTTTATTACTGCTGTCCAAAACCAGAACAAAAAGCAGCACACTGATATTCTTTCTGAACCAAACAGTGCTATACATACATACATACACGTACATATATACATACATATCTTTCATCTACAGAAAAACTGACATCTCCAGCTTCTGACTACATCCTCAAAAAACATTGTAAATAAGATGAACTCAGATATGCTAGTCTGTGTTGCACCCACTAATAAGACACTAATCTGATCTAGGAGAGACACTCTAGAATCATTAAACCTGTCACTTGCACTACAATCAATTATCTTTTCCTCCATCGTTTGCATCAGAAGAGGCATTTCCCATGTCAGTCAAGCAATGGGATAGGTAACATTAAAGAAACAATATCAGAAAAGAGAAAAACAAAGCAAGGCGCTAGTGAAAGTTCTAATGCAGTATAAAAAAAGTACTAGGCTAATGAAAGGTTTCCTCAAAAGCTATCTAATAGTCCTGATGCTGCTTCAGTGGGCAGAAATGGAGACAAACAAGCTGTTCTAATAGTCGAACAGCCTGGTGTGATACCCAGATTCACAAACTCCCCTTTAGCATTTTAAAAGAATGACACAACTGCTATCTTTAGGAGTGGAAGCTGTAATTTCAAAGCTGCCAGAGTCTTTTAATTTCTTTGGGTTATAAATGCTTAACTCCAGCAAATTTCTTTGGAAGTTCCATTATAATATTCAGCACTGGGATTTGTTTGAAGATACTGCATAGCAGTCATAAGAGGCAAATCTGCCTAGTGACTGGAAGAGGACCACAGACCAGTCACGATTTTTCATTGCCATTCAGGACTCTTGCCTGAATTACAGTGCAAATGCAGGCAACAGAACCTCATTTCCTCAGTGCATACACATATGAAATAAATAGCACTTTTTTTTTTTTTTAATGTTCCCTCACAACTATATTGTAAAGCTTATTTATTTACAATATGTAAGGTTGTGTGCTTCCCATATAATCACCTGGAGTCAAGCCAATCACTCAGATGGAGACCTGCATCATTAAATACAGCTCTAAACTGCTCAGCCTGTGTAGTAATGATTCAATTAAGGATACAGCATCTAAAACTTCCATTTCCCACTCTTTGGACTTACCTAGTGAAAAACACTAGGAAAAAAACATATTGTTTACTCTGGCTGCTTTTCTTTTCCTCTTATTCCATGTCCTTAGTAAACTCTTCATTTCCTTCCCTTTTTCTTTTCTTTTCTTTTCTTTTCTTTTCTTTTCTTTTCTTTTCTTTTCTTTTCTTTTCTTTTCTTTTCTTTTCTTTTCTTTTCTTTTCTTTTCTTT